>JAZHYW010021352.1:0-87960 GCA_037355805.1 Ixodes ricinus
CGGATCCCATACACAGGTAATTGTAAACGTCTTAATTTTTTTAAAGTCGATTTAAGTGAAGTTTTGAGCTCGAAGTTCCCTGTTTGCTGTAGTGGTGCCCTGAAAAGTGTGTCGGCGGTTAGCAGATATTTTCTTGCAGCGTTACGTCGTAATGGTAGCGCATCAACCTCAGCTTGAGTCTTCGAAGTCTGAGAGTCAAGTCGTCAAGGCTCTTTGTCATGAGAATAGAGACCAGTTGCTTGTGATCGGTCTCCAGTTTGATCTTTTTACTACTACAGAGATCAGTGGCTCCACCCATTACTACTGGATTGGCTTGGACTGCTCGGCCAAACATGGTCGCAAGCCTAGTGTCCCCTTGGCTGTGTTCCAAATCTTACCCAAATGAATCCGAGTTACTCCGGCGGGTCGTGTCACGTGATAACAAAGATTGAAAAACGCTGGACGCGGGTAGGTTTTAGAACGCCAAGGTACAAAACCCTTACCCTGGAGTAAGATCGAGTAAGTTTTGGAACACAGCCCTTGTCTCGACGTCCGGTGCGTCTAGTCTGGCGTATGTCACCGCCTGCCGGTGACCACCGCCATTCATCGTTATCTGCAGCGCCCATAAGACGCGGCCACGAAAACGGCGCTTCGGCGTCCGCCATCGCCTGCGTCCGTCTGCTGTTCCGACCCCGTCTAAAACCGTCCGCCATGCACGCAAGAAACAAATATAAAAGCTGCGTTCTATCGTTGCATCATGCACGACCCACGTTCCAATGCAAGCCTGTGTCAGCGTCTTCCAATGTGAGACAAAAAGGGACCGAAAGGATAAAATATCAACAAATGAAATATGCGCTTCTTTTAGGTTTTATGTTTTTTTTATTTATTTCGCATAGCGTCTATTTGCAAGGTGGGTTAGCGTCAGGAAGCACAATTAAAACGCGACCTCAAAATCTTCGCTTTGGCAGGCCAGGTGTGCTGCCAAACTTGGGAGCTACTTGCTTTTCAAAGCAAAATGACAGAATCATCCTTGACAAACATGACGCGAGACGAACGCCCGATTGCCTGCAGCTAAATGGTACGCAAATTCTTACCTGTGTAGGGTATCTCCCTCGGTACTGAAGCCATTATCGTAACCACGACAGTTGCACAATTCACATAGCCGCGGAGCCGCTTTTACGGGAACCATCTCTGTTCAGAATCAACACGCGCAAACGAACAAATAAGCAATAAGATTGAGAGCTGGGCTAGTTGATAGTTGTTAAATATGATAAGATAAAACAGCGCAAAAAAAGACAAAAGGAAGAAACAAACCGGACAGGACAGAGCTCTGACTATCAGTAAAAGTACCGTGTTTACTCGAGTCATAGCCGCACTGTTTATAACGAAATCCTGAGGGTTCCCTTTTCCGCGGAGCACGCAGATCGCCAATCCCTGAGATCGACAGCATGACTCCAGCTGTTTACAGGACAGAGATTATGTCTTCGTTCCAAGATACCATCTTTGAATATTGCAGTTGTATGGAGAATCGTGTTCTCGGTCTGGTTATTCGCTATGTTATTTATGCGCAAGGCAATGATTGGCTGTATATGTGTTATGTAGGAAAGTAAACGCTAGGACCTTGTTCATAAATAGTGCGGATATTACTCGAGTACATACGGTATATAGTTACTAGTCAGCGCCCTGCATGTCCTGTCCGGTTTCTCTCTTCCTTTTGTACCTTTTTGCGCTGTTTTATCTCATCATGTTGAACAAATAGGCCATATCAAGCAAAATAGTTCACGTTGGCCGCTAGGCATAAGCCAGTCCCGCTTCGAAAATAAACACCCACAGAACCCTTTCGAAGGCACACGCTTGCGACAGTTCTTGCTGCAAACTAGTTCGGCTCAGTAGACCTTCCTCTAAGCACCTCAGTGAATGCAAAATGACTCGCACTCATGAAAGTAGACAAGTTCAACGAGCTACGCTCTTCGAGCACGCCGCAAACGCCGGCAGTCATGCTTGTTTGCGTTTCCAACCAAAGCGGAAACGGCCATCTCGGCATATTTTATTAAGCAGTTATGCATCTATCTAGAATTTTTGTTCTCTAACGTAAAAATATTGTAGATAAAAACACTATTACTGCATCAAGAGCCAATATTAGAGCGAGCATTTCACACGTCAATCATGTCTCCAACCGATACGAGCCGTGAAACGGTGCATAGCTAGCTAAATGCCTTTCTTTATGCGCGGAGACTAGACCAAGGCTAACTCCACCCAACTTGTAACTAACGGCGTAAATATCTGGGCTGGGCGTCACTACAATTTCAACCCAGTTAATGTACACCCTCTTTCGATTAATTATTGGATTAACGGGTCCCATCCATTTTCATGCATACTATTTTCGAAAGGTCATAGTTACTTCTTTATGTGTGCTTTTGCTAAATATAAAATCAACGGCGCAATATTGAATGTTGATTATTCAACCTCTACCTGTAGTTCCGAGCAGCTCAAAGGCACTCACGCTCACAAATTATTACTTCACCTGATGATGTAAAGAAGTTCGTTTATATTCTCCAGCAAGAGCGACTTCCTTCGATTACTCAAAATAGGCTGTGCTAAACTAAACGGACACTCGCATGGCATTGAAGTAGCCGGGACACGTGTAACCTTCTGCACATGTCTGGAGTTACAAATATTGCCCTATAATACACTTTAGGTTGAAATTGTATCTAAAGTTAACCTTTATAGAAGTGTACTCGTCCACGTCTGCATGGTGAGCGTTTAATGTTTACTTTCTTTTGGTTCGCCAAAATTTTACCGAATAACCGGCTTAAAAAAGTTAATCGCGATTTAAGCAATAGTTGAGAAATCGGTAGGTTAATAGATAAATTATCCTGCCATAGTTAGTATTGCTGACTTGTGCAGGTTACTTGCGATATTGCGCACTAGGTTTTTCTTGTTTTCTGTAGGTTTCGCGCAGAATAGTGTGTCTTAGTGCAGAATTAAGGACCGACTCGGTTATCTTATATTGGAAAACGGAGACCTAACTACTTGCCTTACGTACAACTATAAACAGCAGCCTGTTGACACGAAGAAGTTGTTTCAGATATTGTCTATCCAGTTCTTATCGAAAGCAGAAGCGACAGTTCCCAAGGCGCCGTACGAGTGACGGAAGATTTCACCCTAAACTTAGAGGAATCCAGTATCTTGGGAGATAATTTGTTTTTTACAGACACTTTGAATAGGGAAGTGACACACGAGATGGTAAGACATTTTGCCCTTTTTAAATGCTAGTTTGATCTTAAAGTGGTTTGCATCAAATTCTGCTATAATACGTGAAATATAAAAGACAAATTTAGCCGAGAAAAAAACATTTCCGCCCATAATGGTATGATAACTGATGCAACAGGCAGCTCAATAAACTTTCTTTAGAAAAACATTCTAGATGCACCCTTTAGACTCAGTGATCTTTATCTGGCTCTAAATCTATGCACATTTAGGTTCCTGCCAAGAAGAACAGAAATGACCACCTACACCTATGTGCCTGGCAACTACTTTTATTTAAGATTTTGGAAATATTTATAACATTTTATTTTTGCATTTGGTTATTAAGGGAACCCATCGTTCTCTAGAATCTACATTGTGACTCACTGTGACGTTCAGTATGAGTTTTTTTCCCTTTCAAATGCTACTCAGTTGCAGTCTTGAATTAGTTTCTGGTCCCTACAACTATTCATAGAAACGTTACAGTTCAGTGCGAATAAAACGATACGACAAACGCACCGACGCATCATATTTAATATCAAAAGTAATGTTGTTGAAGTTACTCCAAACCGCGTGAGTAAATTAACTAGTAAAAAAATACGCCTGACTATGCGTATCCTTGTTTAATTTGCAAAGGTGCAATATTATTATAGCGGAATAAAATTGCAAAACAATAGATGATTAAAAAAATTACAGCAACAAAGTAAGCCATTCTAAAAACTAGGTTCATCAAATACTCTTATCTAAAACTAAACACATTTTAAGTGATGCATGGCATAATATATTTGTTGTTAATAAATTTCTTATTTAAATATTTTGGTCAAAATAATGGGAGGGGCTAAAAGATATGCATTCTGTAGACATTTATTCAAAGGTTCTCTCTTCGATGTGAGCGAAGTTCAATTCATTTTTCTTTTTTCTTACTAACAGTATGTTTGTTTCTTTAGATGGATACCACATACCTACGAAATATCGTTTATGAAAACTCGGAACACGCCGCGTCGGTAACAGTTACTAAAACACCTACGGGAATAGAAATGGTATGAAAAATAATTGTATGCTTTCCGAAAACACAATTATAGACGAAGTAAAATATGTGGCGAACTTCGTATAAAGAGTTCAGGCTATTCTCGAAAGTAACAAAATAGCCCAATATCATTGCCTGATTTGTTCCGTCCCTTCATAAAAAATTGCAAACCTCTAAAAAATAATAATGTCAGTATTCGCAGATCAAGCAATGAACTACATAAATTTTTGTTGCGTAAATTACCTTACTAACTACTAAATGACAAACATTACTTCACTAATTTCCAACACAAATTACTTCGTTTAGAAAACATTAATCACCAATTACGCAAAGTACTTCACTAAAATAACACTAATTAAAATATGTCTTCAGATAAGCATTTCTAAATTGTTAATACCTGTAAAACTGCATGCTAGTACCTGATTGAACCGAGCGCTGCATATAGCACACGATACTTTAACTGTCTATTTATTTATTTTTTTAACAGGAAGGTTACCTTAATTTTACGCACGGAATTAAGCCCTTGCGAATAAACGACAGATTTGGACGAATTCCTCACAAAATATTTCCCTTCCCAAGCTTGAGGAAAGGATTGACCTTGATCGTAAGTGTGTTTCTGAAAAATTACTTATGACAGCTCTGACATGAACCGTTATGGTCCGTGCATGACGTGTTGTCGCGAAGAAACATTATTATCTCAAAATATTCATTTTAAATAAAAGGTGTCAGCAAACGTTCGTTGCTTGCTTGCTTGATGTTGGGCTAGAAATGATCGGTATTGCGACGGTCGTTGAGGTGTGCCGGCGGCGAAGGAGGTTTTGTCGAATTGAGTAACAACAATTTATATATAGAGTTGAAGGTCTATGTACAATTTCTATGCACAAAACATGGGAATTGGCATATTTTCCGCCATCTTTCCCATCGAATCCCAATCGGTCCAAATCGGCCCCGCAATGTCGTCACCTTTTTCTTTGGGAGGGAGCCTATCGCCGGACAACCCAGCCGCAATCACATGGCGTTCACCGTCCAATTGCAGTGGAGGGCCTAGTTCGCTCGCTCGTCAGGTTGGCAATAAACGCAAGGTGGCACCTCCGTAGCCTCGGCTGTACGAATGGCCCTTGTATGCTTTGCGTCAGCCCGAGACCATTCAGAGCAAACGAATTCGCATCTCTGCAGGTCCGTTAGTCTCCCGTCAGCCGCGCGAGCGACACTGTACGAAATACCGCAGGGTAAACCACAATGGGGTGGGAAAGGATACGCCAGAGCAACGACCCCCGTCGCCCGGACGCATCGGGGAAGAAATATTTCCCCATGGGACGCTCACGAGCCACCGAAGGGCACACTCCTTATACCCCTCCAAATAATAAAAAATAAAGCGACTCGAAAGCCGCCCGCACTGGTATGCAGAGCCGCGTCTCCGCCTGCCCACGAGGGGAAAAACAGCACCGGCATACCTCAGCTACTTAGCTGTGTCATTTCACGCCTCTCACAAAGCGGGTTCAACCAAAAGCACATTGGAAACAAAAGCTCAGAAAGTATGGAAAAGCTCAGAAAGGAGTTTATCTGCAGAGTGTGGTTGGGAAAAAAGTTCCGCGGGTACTTAAAGGCTGTTTGAGAAATAAACTGGTTAGCTGAGTTTGAGACGTTCTCTGTGTCTGTTCCTTCTACTGAAAGTTCTTTCGATTTCATCCACCGCAGTCTCAGGTGTAATACAACATGATTAGAACAGTGTCTCAGCTGAAACTCCATGAAAGAAAGCACTGTAAAGGCTGGGACATCCAAGCGTCTTGAGATGCGGTTTGAGTCCCGCTCAGCTCGTGCGCTGGCTTTGGCAGTGCTTTTTTTTCCCCCAGTCTCAGCTGAGAATGTGTTTCTAGCAAGCCGGCCCAGCGGTCGCACTGAACTGGCTGCCTTGGTGACTGTCACCAGCGTTGCGGAGTTGCTACTTCGGAGTTGGAATGATTCGGAAGGATTCCGCCCTTTCCCAACCCTGGAATCGCAGGGGAATGGAATGGTGGCAGCACTGGGAGACATGGAATGGGAATAGAATGAGTAGGTGCATTTTGCCCAGAATAGAGTGGGGATGGGAAGGCTCCTTCTTATGCGAGTTGTTTCGATGTGGTCAAAGGGTCTTTTGAAACACCATCATTGCACTTGAGGTAACTGACAGCTTGGGGATCTGACCGGCTCATGTTCCTTCGAGGATGAAAGTGGCACCCTTTACCGAAGAAACCAAAACTGTACAGTTATAGGCGTACAAAGTGTTGTTCCTGGCGCCGTGAGACACGACAATGTGACTGTTGTGACCAGTGGCGTCACAAGGGGGGGGCGGGGGGGGGGGCGGACCGCCCCGGGTGCAGCGCTCAGGGGGGTGTCGCGCCGGGCCACGAGAGCGGGGGGGGGGGTGTCGCGGCGGGCCACGCGAGAGCGGGGGGGGGGGTGTCGTGGCGGGCCACCGCCCCGGGTGCCGCTGACCCTCAAGACGCCACTGGTTGTGACCACGTGTGATTACGACACCCGCCTTAGGTTACCATGCAGAGACAATGCCACACCGCCCGTGTTTCTTTGATGGACGTGACTCTTCCGTTGTCATGACTCTCCTAGATGTTGAGGACATATACGGTTCTCATGTGAAGAAATGGCCGATTTGAAGTTTAGCTAGCTGTAAGAGGCATTTACGTCTTGTCGCGCGATCGATATCCAAAGTGCCACTATACCAATTGCCGCCAGCGCTGTGTGCGACCATCACTTGGCTTAGTAGAATCAATGCTTTAGGATAGTGTTTTGCATATTTTTGCAGTTGTGTACGCCAGGCACGTAGCCAGGGGGGGGGGGCATGGGCCGCCCCCCCCCCCGATATTTTCATTTTGCTGGGACCCTCCTCTCTCCCCTCTCCCTCCTACAGCATTTTGTCATGGGCGCCCCCCCCCCCGAAACAAAGTCCTGGCTACGTGCCTGGTCTATGCATTTGATAACATCATGCCTTATGCTGACGTTATCTGCCGTGAACTTGAAGGGACACTGAAGTGCGTTTTGAGATCCTCATCGCATGGTCATAACTCAATCTACGAGCTCTAAGCATCCTCAAACAAACCAAAATTACATTCATGCGTGGCCAATTTGTGGATTAAAAAAGTTATCAAAGTTCCAAACACTTCCCGTTGGATCAGAACAACAATTTAGCGGAAATATTTCCGCTAATTTACAAGGAAATTGAGAGAAAATTTTCATACTAAATTTTGAGAAACTCTTTCCCCAAAATTTAATTGGGAAGTTCAGCGAACATTTTCCTGCTAAATTTAGCGGGGAAACTGAATTGGTGTTGAGGTCACGGGACATCAATTTCCTCGCCAAATTTTGCGGAAAATTGTTTCGCTCAATTTAGCGGAAACATTTCCACTAAATGGTTTCGCTACATTTACCGGGATGTCACGTGACATCACGTGTGACGTCACAGTGGTAAAATTTTCTCACTATAGTTGGCGGGAAAACTTTTCCATACATTTGTCGGGAAATGTTCTCTCCGAATTTAGCGGGAAAAGTTTGCCGCAAAATTTAGCGGGAGAACATTTTCGCTACATTTAGTGAGAAAAATTTTCCCTCTAAATTTTGCGGAAAATTTTACCGGCTAAATTTCACGGAAAAGTTTAATCTCGTGATGTCACAAATCATATGACGTCACGTACGACGTCATTATGACAAACTTCCCATAATGCAACGCGCGGTTGCGCCGACGGCACGCGGCCACGCGACGTTGAAGCCGACGCTACGCCGCTCAACCCGGAAACGGGCGCCTAAGAGCTTCGCTCTAAAAGATTCTCACATGAGACACACTTACACGCCCACAAGCCCCGCCCCCCCCCCTCCCCCCTCCCTCGCCACACACACACACAGGGTGGTGGGAAGAAAGAAGAGTGTGGAAATCGTTGTTGTCGTTGGTGGCCCGATGCTTCTTTGCTCCAAGCTTTGATGCTTTGTAGTTTCAAGGGCGTGCACTCTGTGGGCACTCTGTCAGCTTTCTGTTCAGAAAAGGGTCCCGATGCCGCTCATTTCGGCCGAATAGCCGCTACAAACCGCCAGATCTAGTTCCGCGCAGATGCTGCACTAATGGAAGCTCCGAATCCCATGACACAATCGGCTCAGAATAAAAAGGTAGCTTTGGAGCGTGCACATGCCTTCCAAAATAAAATAATATCCAGCACACTCAATGGTCCCAGCCGCTTCCATTCGTCTCGGCCCGCCCGGCTTGCCGACTCGAAATTTTTCGCCGTCGTTCCAAACGTGATAAAGATGAAGCGACCGGCGACGACGCTTGAGGCCGAGGCCTGTGCGCGTCTGCGTGGTTCAGGGGACTTTTTCTGGTCACTCCGCGTCGGGCAGTGTCCTCACCTGAAGAGTGGTACGCCGATGTCTCGTCTAATCAAATACTTTCCGTTTCATTCTGTCTCATCGCCCTCATCGACCGAATCAAATTCACCATGGCGGTGGCCGCGTCGGTGGCGACGGGTGTTTCCGAAGTCAGCCACGCGGTTACGCGAAACCAAAACGGATTTTTTTTACAACCTCGCATCTTTTGTTAGACAAATTATTGAATACACAATGTGTAAATTTTTGCTAATTTGTGTAAATAACGTGTATTTCACCCTTAATATTCACCAATTGCACGGGACTTTGCTGACAGTGTACATTACGCATTCGAAAAAAAAAACTGTTTAGTTTAAATATGCTTGTTTTATGAAAAAACCCAAACGGTTCTTTTCTGTCACATACACATGCTACATCCTACAAATAGAAACCATGCAAGACGTCTCCTCTTTAGGTTTTCCAAACACAGAAATAAAACGAAATAGAAAAAAAACGATAAAATTTAAGAGCTAAAAAACGATGTAAAAGCCAAGACAGTAGACACATTTTAGGTTGTCAGCTCAACCAGCATGCGTGCGGTGTATTATAATCTGCAGTTTCAATATTATTTTGAAACTTAGCTTCGCCATTTTTCTAGTTACAGTAGAAGAACCTTGTATGAAAGTCCACAGCCACGTGGTAAGTGCACTATATTTTTGTCACGCAGAGCAGGTTAAGGCCCGTTCACACACTTGTAGCTTCACTATGGCTGAGTGAGACAAGACCGGTTTTTAGGCTTTTTGAGATGAGCTTGCGACCGGCTGCATTGCTGAGCAGCCGGTCGTAAGCCGTCAGAAGAGGTTCGAAAACTACTCTTGTCTCACTCGGTCGTTGTCAGTCGCATGTGTGTGAACATGTCCTTAAGAATCAAAACAAAAGTCAGCATATTTTCTGCACGAAACTACTAAAACTTTGATGAGCACTGCATGATAATTTTAATACGAAACGCGACATGAGGCGTTTAGTCACATTTTTTAAAGACAATATTGCTGATTATAAATTTCGCCGCCTAAGTTGGTGCGCAGAATTTCTTCTTTCATTCCACTGGTCAGTTTGGATAAGCATCCATATTTGCTGTCAAAAAATTGGAAGTCAGGTGATCGCTTCTTCGTGTTAGTTACTCATTGACACCTGATTCCGTGAGAATAGCTGACCATTGAGAGCTGCCTTTTGTCTGAAACTTTCTAGGTGATGCAAAGCCTCCTGATGTGTGGCGACCTGAAATGTACATCATGTTTGACAGCTCAATTAATGAATACCTCAGAGGCATGAAAAGACTGCAAGTGCTCTACATAATAAGGCTAATGAACATCGTGCGTAGACTTTATTTATTCAATCCAAAATGGGGACATTTTTGTTTGTGGATAAAGCTGTAGTCAAAGAGTGAACATAGCTAAAAGTTCATCTTTGGAGTCAACGCTTTCACCAAGGCTGTCTTTCAGTGATTTGTTATTTGCCTGCAGGTCAATGCAATATTCAAGAAAAACAAGAAACCCCGTATAAATCTCCAGCTTGTAGGAATATACCGGTTTCAAGTAGGTATCTAGCTTCAAAGACGTGGTGCTCCAATATTTAACTTTTACACGGAATGTATTAGTGTATTTTTTCTTCTTATTCAAGTCTTCTGTAACCAGACTTGTACGTAACGCGTTACAAGTGATGGATTACTTGTAATCGATTACATTTTACTCTAATTTTGTAACGCTTCAATTACTTCCTTTAAGGAGTAACGATCCTTGTAATTGAGTAACTTTTTTGCTCTAATCAATTACAAAATTATCCATTACAATTTTTCTAATTTTGTTTCTTCTTTTTTTAGGGGTGTTAGATGTGGTGGAATCACTCAGCTCACGGCAACGGTCTTTTTCTTTTTTCGGAACCACTAAGCACGGGATTTCGAGGATTAGTAGGCCACTTCACTATGCTTCGTTTCCTTGGTACATTTTTTTGTACACGGGAGATAAGTCCGGGTATGAAAAATGACATCATCGCCTTTTGTGAGCAATGTATATAAACAGCACTCTTTTTATTGTTTTCTTTTTTCACGAGAGGGATATGGCGTGTTGGCGTCGCTCACTCAGCTCTAAACAAAAACGGCCAAGGCTTTTTTTTTCGAAACTGAGCGCGAGATTTCAAGGATTATGCTACCGTAATAAAAAAAAGTTGAACGAAAAGTAACGTGGGGAAGTAATCGGTTACTTTAATGTAATTTTTCGATTACTTTCTTGAGGCTGTAATTGTATTTGTAATCGGTTATTTTTTACAGTGAAGTAATTGTAATTGTAATCGGTTACTTTTTACAGTGAAGTAATTGTAATTGTAATCGGTTACTTTTTACAGTGAAGTAATATGTAATTGTAATCGGTTACTTTTTTCAGTAACGTGTACAAGTCTGCCTGTAACTTATTTGCATAGTCACAATTAAGGTGCGCCTTTACATATTGATAGTTTCTGGCAATGAAGAATGTTGCCTCCTGTGACCGCTCGAGTCACCATGTTACGGTTATGGCATATTCGCATCGAGAAGGCGCAAGGCTTCGAAGATCAGCAGACACATCTCTTTGAGAGTTCATTTCTTTCCCGGTTGCCCAACATTATACTATCTCAATATTTATTCAACTCCGAATTCCAACAGACAAGAAAAGATGAGCCTTTTATTGTGGAGGAAGACGGCTTGATTGAGGACATGAATCTTTAAGGGCCTTCGGCGAATTCACGAAAAATGCTTCGTTTGCGAGACCTGCTGATTTCTACTTCCTTCTGGTTGGGTAAGCACGCAAACATGCATTCATCGTCTGGAAGGTCTCTACCCTGAGACAGAGTTAGGGTACATTCATCGTTTATGGTGGTGCAATCCTCACAACAAGTGTGCGAAATCAAATTACTGTGTCAGGTGGCTAGTTTAAAGGCTTTGTCTTTGGAGAAGAATCGAAATTTGTGATAGGGCCCATCAAGTTTGAGTATAACAAGCCTTTTTTTTTTTTGGGGGGGAGGGGGGAGGGGGAGGGGGAGGACGTTGTGTGGCTAAAGAGTAATTAGTTTACTTTTTTCTCACACAGAAGGGTATTTTTACTGTGAAACCTAGACTGGCTTTTGAGGCGTTAAAAACTTAACCGCTAGCAGTTTTGTGCCGCACAAACTCATCGTCAAATAGTCCTATAGCAATAATGGTATTGTTAATATTGGTATTTACTTGATTTTATTTGTGTAAATAAAGAAACAATTTCTAAGTGTTTTAGCAATGATGCGTGCAAAGTCTAATAGTAATAGAAGTATCTTACCATTAATTGTAAAGTGCTTCTGCCCCCTTTTCATTTTGGTAAACACTGGACACTCAATCTTCGGTTAGTGATTTGATTTCTGTAAAATAAGAGTTTATGAGATGGAAATATTTTCATGCGCAACATCTCAATCTGTTAAATCAAAACCGATGGATGTTTCACCCCTTCCTCCTCAGATGGCACAACAAACTGGTAAACGCATTAACAAAGGTTTAATTATAATGGAAAATTTAACGTAAACTTCAGCGAAGTTCCTATAGTGTTTGTAAGGGTTGTTGTTCATGTTTGAAACGCATATTCATCAAATTAATAAGGTGCGATTCGCTCAGCTCCAGGCCTTGTCAAGAATTAAGGGTTAGTGAAGCCGTTTTCAGGAAGGGGAAGACCGTTGAAAGTGCGGTAGCAAGCAGACACGAGGCTTTAATGCCTCGGAAACTTTTTACATTTTCACATGTGCTTACCTCGATGTGCTAGAGATATAATATAAAAGAAACTGTGACAAAAAAAACACAGTCAACACATTTATTTTACACCAAGTGTTTGTATGTTTGTATTTCAGGCGTCGCTTAGGAAAACGGAACAAGACTACTAAGAAAATATCTGCAAATATTCTCGGTAAGACAAATTAGGATTCAGCTTGGCAGGTAACAAGTAGTTCAAAGAAATCTTGAACGCCTTAGTTGTTCTAGAAAGCGGCGTCATTGATCCAGCTGGATATTTAACCCTCATCTATAATTAATTTGAATGGAAAATAAAGCGACCAATTAGCTTTATATTAGCTTAAAGGGGCCTGCAAGGACTTTTTTACTGGTTTTTAATTTGCACCGAACCTGAGCGCACTGAACGTAGTAACTTAGTGAAACTTTTCTTTCTCGAAATTCGCTTTATTTTAAAAGTTATAGGCAAATTAAGATTACAAAAACAAGCAAAAAACAACCTCCCTCATGACGTCCTTGGTTGCTTGAGTGGCCGTGAACTAGAGGAGGGATAGTGGGCTCATCGCGAGCGCTCACGGCTGCCGCACTCCGTGTCGACGGCGCGAGAGGGCGCCACTAAAGCATGTTTTTGATAGGCTGTATGCAGCGTGCAGCCGGAGCGGCTCTCATTGCATTTGCTGCGCGATTAAACACTTATTCGGCATGACACTTCATTGGCCACCAACGACAGCAAACGCGGGGTAAAGATCAGTTCAGAATGGGAGCCACTTCGCGCTGCCATACCGCGAAACGGCCAAACCCCAAGACAAAGCTTTTCAGCGAAAGCCTTCGGAACGCTCGGAGCCGGTCGGATCATCCTGCCTATACGACCGCAGCGCCGCCGCGTACATCCGGGACCTTTCCGTGTCGGGGCCTGATCCCACTACTCCTTTCTAGTATGCGCCGCCTTTTCCACCGCTTGGTGGCGGGTATGTCGACGAGTCATTTCTTGTTTCCGTACTTCATAAACTGCATTCGTTTCTTTTCTGATCTAAGATACTGAACAAAAATTAATTTTATATAGAATTAAAACGGTTCGCGCCACTTATATTTTGCATTTCGACTAAAAAGAAGCTTTTAGCGGCTCTGACCAGTAGTAAGCCCAGGACCAAAGACGTCACATTTTGCGCGCTTTCGATACCGCGGGTCGCCTTGGTCGGTGGAGGAGGTTTCCGCGTAGTCCGGTTAAAATATGATGCACTGATATTTAGTTACTCTCTCCGTGCCCGCTGGCTTGCCCGAACTTCAAGAGACGTGGAAACCGCAAAAAAGGTAGACGCTTAAATATGATTGCAGGGCCCCTTTAAAAAACAACTTCACGTGTTTAAAAAACATCGTTAGTGAATTGAATAAAAAAATTTAAAAATGAATATTGTATCATCTATAGTCACTAAGAGCTTAAGAAACACAAGGTATTGACTAGTATAATGAGGATCTTTTGCTGCGTGAATTGTCTTCGGCGTTCCTTTTGACTGTTGTCGCAATCTGAATAGCCACAAATAAATAATAATATTCTTGGAACTCGGAAAGCCTGGCGTTTCTTAAAACGCCAGTGACTAAACGGCGAGAAAGTGTTCCAAATGCGCCTTTGGCGCATCGGAATGCAAGGAAGAGCACGACAAAGGGCACCATGACGATGGTGCAAGGAACGCGTGATGACGAGGAAGCCAAGCGGGCATCATCGTTGGTTGAGAACAGGGATGGCGGATGGAGTGAAAAGGACCTGGGTGCGTTTGGGGGGATAAACGCATCCACACGTTGCGCAAGGAGCAGACGAACTTGCACACCGCATTCGCAACTTTGAGCGATGGCGGTACCGCGGTGTAAGAATTGCTCTCCCTGGCTGCTTGATGATAAGCTTCACAATGAAGAAGCACGCTTACACCTTTCTGGCGTGGAAGTACCAAGTAAGACCCTTATATAGCTCGGAGGTTACAAAACTAGAATTACTTATTTGTCGCAGATCCTGCCTTGCCTTGCGGTTCTACGACGACCATCCAGATGACAGCCATTTTGATAGGCAACAGCGCGCCCCCTATTGATCGTGAAAGTGGCGAATAGGCACCTTAAGAAACGCGCGGCCTGTCCTCTATATTCGCGCATTTTGCTTTCTGGTTCGTTATATGGCATTTAAAGCAAAATGTAATGCCGGAAGTGTATCGTCCGAAAGGTTTTGATATTCGTTTGGATTTTCTGACTCAGAAAATCTCAACGGCTATTGTCTGGTTCAAAGATAAACGTCGCTGTAACACAAAACATGTTTCTTTTTTCCACGCCTATACGATGCCTTAAAGCTTTCTGTTTTGTTTTTGTCTTGATTTCTCGCAGATCCCAGAGACAGGGACGTAGCAAGAAATGTCAGTTAGAATAAAGTAGTACCTAAATACCACTACACGTTAACCCCCTAAAAGTAACTAAGTATACACTTCGCGACACGGTCAGCGTGAACATGGTTTTGGCGCTATTTTTGCATTTTAGTTCCAAAGAGTACTGGCGGGCATCACAATTTACCACTTACATTAATATTCCAACTGAGGACTTTTCACTACCTTAGTAGTTTAGATAACAGTCCTTGAATACGTAAAAACTGAGTCATTACACGCTCTCTCGCTTTTGAAAACGTATTCACGGAGACACTGGATTCGCAATCAATTGATATTTATTTTGATTGAAAGAATCACACAAAGGGAATATTGGCAACATCTATATTGTTATTTTTTATTACTGCACACAAACTAACTTTATTCCTAGACATTATCTTGATACCTTTATGCACGGGAAGGGCAATATTGCATTAGAAGGGCCTATTTTGAAAAAAAAAAATAAATGTAGAAAGTCAGATTTAAAATTTTCGCCAGAATCACTGTCGCAGATGCCAAAATAGCGCATTCCTTGACCTTAAGATAACTTTAAGCTGGAAGTCCCCGTTAACTTTATTATTCCTTTTTCTTTTCATTTCATCCAGCACTGCGATCACGTCGAGTGTGCGCCTGCTAGCCAGCCAAGAGCGCGATTACTTTGCACCGCGCTTGCCCTTTGTTATGTCTTTTCGTGTCCAGACTACGCGTCACTTGTCAGTTCTAGTTTTCTTTTAAATGAAATATCATTTAAAAAAGAAAACATTAAAAAATTATATTTATTAAATAGAAAGAAACAATATAGATATCATCATTGTCTTTTGTCTTTTTTGCTGTTTTCTTTTTTCGACCATAGTTTTAGGGTTTGTTGTCATTTTCAAAATTCACAATCTCGCCTGCACTTCAAGTTTCTTCTTGGAAATAGTTTTTTTCTAGGTGAAATTACGTTTTACTCGAATTTCGTAAGCTTCAGTTTTTTTTAAATTTTTTTGGGGGGTGCACAGGTTGACGGAAAGGGCGTTAGTCAAAAATGTCACAAACTGTATTAGATAATAGAGGCTGCGCGAAGACGTGTGAGCATGAATTAAGAAACGCTTTCAACACCCTTGTATCCTGGTTCATCCGACCTGTTTAGACTGAGGCCTATCGGCGTGTAACAATAAACTACCTTATTTACATGCAGTAGGTGAGGAGAAATTCGAAAAGACCTTGTTTAGAAGAAGGTAACAATCCTAACGTTAAATCTACAGCCCGCTTAGTATACTTTCTCAAGACAGACATGTAAGAAAGCTAAAAAAATTCACAAGGTATAAAAAAGTATTACGAATCGAACCACGCTTTTTTTTGCCATGAGAAAATTATTGACCAGGAAGCAGGGTTGGAAATTTTCAGCTATAAGTGCGACCATACCAAGTTTTTATAATTTTCTATCCCAGCCTATGGAGACACAGCACGAGTTTTTCCAAAACCCAGCCTATGGAGACACAGCACGAGTTTTTCCAAAATCATTGCCAATATTGCTTACGTCTTTAAAAAACAAGCGTTACTCGTTTCATTGACGGAACATGACACATTTTTAAAATATGTAATCAAGCACAAGTAGCGTGTTACTTGTGAAGCGTTGCGTGCAAGTCACACTAACCATTGCGCTCCGTCCCAGCCTAAAACAGCGCGTCTTCGGAAACTAGCCTGGAGACCAAATTTTCTTAAGTACTTTCCAAGTTCGCCAACAAGGTTTGGCAACTTATGCATTGTTTCGTTTATTTATTAGTTACAGTAGACTATAGAAATGCTTTAAATAAAGAGAAATATTTAAACAAGCGAAAAGATCTATAACTGTTTGAAGTTTGTTATAGGGTTCGACAGGAACAAGCTTCATGACGGGCTATTCAGGTTCATACTGAGCCGGATAGTTCATCCAATCAAATAGGATGCTTTGTCCTCTTAACTTGGAATATTTAATGTTCTTCCCATGCTAGCTTATTTCTGAAACACGAAATACCCCTTAGTACATATATTAAAAATTAAAAGATGAAGATAAAAGACTGTTTCTACTTTCAGGTTGCGCTTATTCCGGAAGGATCTGCTGTGAAGGCCTAAATGTGGGGATGGCTGTGCAAATTCCTCTTCTTTACGCTTCATTCCAAACAATTGCCCACGAAATCGGACATGTGCAAGTAGCATATCGCTTTCTTTTCTAGAATGTGTTTACAGAGCATCTTCAAATGAAGCTCTTTGTGCCATTTACCAAAATGTCACAGTTGAATATGATTCTTGTGTTTCGTCTTTGTTTCTAACTGGTCTTCAAAGATTAAAACCTGGACGGGGAATTTATTTGGTTTGCGTTTTTGTTTCAATTATTTGAAGAAAATTACAAAGTTACCTTGAACTTTATTTAAATATCTGCATAAGAAAGCGTGCATACTCAGTTGTAGTAATCAATTCAACCATATAGCTGTAGGGTAGACGTTTTAAGCACTTACAAAAGGCAGTTACTATATAGAGCGATCAAACCTCAGGAGCCACGCACGCGTAAATGTAGTAGGTCGGTCAGTCCGCGACCGCTAAACGAGCTTAAAAAAAAAACAAAAAAACAGCAATTGGTGACAGGGATTGGACCCTGGTCACCGGCACTGATGCCGAGTGCGCTGCTGACTAAGCTACGAACCAGCACGCAGGAACGGGAGGAGCAAAAGCAGGTTGTGTGAGAAAAGCCGCGGAGCGAGATAGAGGACAAGAAAGGAAGAGCAAAAACAAGTGGTGAGAAAATAGCGCACAAAACGAGGAGTAGAAAGTGCAGAAAGCGCGCTTCTTCTCTCTTGGTGACCCAGAAATTCGAAGCAAAGGCTTATTATCTTAACACAGAACGAGTTTATGGGCTCGATTTCATGACAAAAGAATTGCGCTCCAGTGTGACGAAAACGTGTTACACACAAAGGCTAAGGTAACGTAAGTAATACTCAGACTATAACTGCAAATGTATAAGCATCCAAATTCAAGGCATACTTAGTCTTAATAATTCATATGTTATTATAATTAGGCGTAATTAATTTTAACGAGGCGAGATATACCAAGCGGCTATACGAAAATCGAGCACCGAACCGTGTGAACCGCTGCTCGATGCTTCTGCTCGGTATCTCAAGGAAAAGGCGAAAGAGACCGCAAGCCGCTGGACTCAGTGGAACTGACGGGAGCCTGCGAAAGCAGACGACAGTTGGCGCGTGCAGCTGACTCGAAAAGAACGAAGCGTAGCTTCCACGAGATCTCATGATGTCACTGGGTGGATCATAACGACCCAGCGGATAGAGCAGTGGCCGTGTAATGTGCCGACTTCGCACAACAGCCTATAGATAGTGCAGCAGGCGAGATAGGCATCCTCCCTCGCAATTACTTTAGTTACCACAAGAGGCTACTATTAATCTATGAGCACAAAAAACTGAGAGATGTACGCGCACACTCGGAAGAAATAAAACCAATGAAATCTTCTCATTAAGGCATATAGCTTGTACGCTTCCCTCCTGAATTATTATAAACAATATGACGATCATACTGATAAACTCAAGGACCACATAAGTGTACTGTCTGTGCAGCGTATCCAAAAACCAGAGAAGGGCTCACTGTAGCCGAGCATATAACAAATCATATCGCACGCGTTACGCACACATGACACATTTTGTGGTCCCCAGTTTTGTAACAATAATCCAAACAATTTTATATTTTTTAAACATTTCTTATGTATTTTTAACAGCATATTTTCAGAGTATGCTGTTGAAAATGAGCTACGTGCTCGCTTGTTTTTTTTAAATATCTTCCGGGATTGTGGCATTTAGCCTATCTAAATTAATGCACAATTGCAATAAGTAAATACAGAGATATGATGAGCAAATGAAGGGTTCATTTGTGTTAATGATAGACGATATTTTGCGAGTTTAGAGACATTAACTTCGTTCATGATAATCTGTTATGGTGTTTCATTGTTTTATGTTGATGTATGCACTTCCTCACTTCTTTGTTGCCCTGATTATTGTTTAACATACTTCACTTATCCCGAGCAATGTAGCAATTTAACTGACAACTTAAGAAACGCAAAGCTTGGCGAGTTCCGACCATGCCATTATTGTCCTACAGCCAATGAGAAGGAAGCATTAGCTGATAAGAAGGCCAAAGAAGGAATCAGAAAGCAAGAAGCATGGAGATCGTAAGCAACGCCTTTGCTTCCTAAGCTGTCACTGAGAGCGTCTTCCGAAATCGAAAAAACTGCTCTGAAACTTACTCACCTAACCATCGATATGGTAAATTGTATTTATATGACTTCAAAGAGCCCTACCTCCATTTTGGTGTTTTACAGCGGCTGCTCTTAATGTCCCCTTCCGAGGAGCGCAAGAACACCTGATCGAGAGACGCGAGCCGCCCAATCACCGCAAGCCGCGCTGTAGCTCTCTCCCAATTGCTGTTGCGCCTCACACAACCGCGTAATTTTCGGCAAGACGTGCTATCGCTCTCTTGCTCTCTCGCCCCACCCCGAGATGAGGCCAGAACACGCAAGACTCACACTCTCTGCCTTAGGAGTTGGACAAGCAAGCTCTCGTCTACTCTGATCAGCGCGGCGCGCTGATGAGTAGACGGAAGCAGTGGATAAGCACAGTGGCACTAGAACTGTCAATGGCGCGGGACCCCGACTACCACGTACAGGAGGCAGCACATAAGCACCCTTCCCGAGTCATTCAAGCACATCGCCTACAACTATTTTGCCAGAAGCAAAGCTCCTAAAGGAACTATCCCAAAGCACATAGACCAAGTGCAAGTCTCATAAAGCGCATCTTTGAACAACGCAAAATCTGACTCTGCTTATCGCGACACACTCTGTGTAGTCATTTGCAATTTTTAATGCGATAGTATTTTTACTTCCTTCACCCGGTTTTCGCAATACGCGCGTTTTCTGGCCTCGCCTCGCGTATGCGCAGGGCGCGTTTGCGCCGCAGGTATGCAGAGGCGCCGCGCGGGAGCGCCCCGCATATGGAGGACGTAAGCATATGCACGTCCAAATACGCAGGCGCCGAGCGTATGCGGGCGTCGTTCTCGGCGTTGTCCTAGACGGCGTCCTTGAGGTCATCCTAGAGGTCGTCCTAGGGGTTGTCCTAGGGGTTGTCCTTGAGATCGCCCTAGGGGTCGTCCTAGTCGTCGTCTTCGACGTTGGCCTCTAGCACGTCACGTAATCGCAAGTAATAAGGTTGTGCTTCTCAAAAAATACGTGGACAAGGAGGTATATACGACGTTTCGGGCGGACGCCCTTCTTCAAGTAATAGACACGAAAGACGGCAAGAAACAGGCAGGGGATGGACACGTCACAAAAACAGGGGTAGGTACATTGGCCGAGAGGGAGGGAAGGCAAAACCGTTAGAAGACGGAGTACAACTTGTTCGCCTGTCATCTAACGCAACTAAAAATAATAATGCAAAGCAAAAGCCGGGGCGCGTAAGTGCCACGGGATCTCGAACTCGCCTTGCGGCGTCTTGCGCGAGAACGAGACACCCAGAATGGTTCTCGGAGGTCCCCGGCCGCCGCAACCAGGACCAAAGCGGTTACGACGGGCGGACGCGCGGTTCGGATCGGTTCGAGGAAGCCCCCCACCCCAGGTGTCGGGTGACGCGTGTTAACTTCGGCACCGTTTGTCTCAAAAAGATTCAGAAAAAATACAGTTTTGTAAACAGCAGTAGGGACAATTTATTGCTATTCGTTTTAAGTGTTTATTTATTGGCCTCCGAGTCTCCGAAACCACCGAGGGCCGAAATCGCCCACGCGGGAAGGTCGTTCGCAAAAACGGCACGAACACAAGTGCTAGACGCACAGATCACCCCTTTGCCCCCCAAAAAAACAAAAGAAAAAAGAAAAAGAACGGGCGTTTTGAAACACTTGGTAAACCCTCTCAACCCAAACCCCCCCCCCTTTTCTCTCACCCCTCCTCCTCCTCCGCCCTCCCTCCAACCCCCATGGCAACAAACTCCTGATGAAGAACGCTTTGGGACTGGAAGTACGTGTTCCCACTATATACAACATGATACAGGTTAAAGAAGGCGGAATGGCGAACTAACGAAATTAACAAGTTGTTTTAACGAAATTAAAAATTCTACTGGCGAGAGGAAAGGACGCACGATAGCAAACGGTAAGGCTCATAAAGAAAGCAGAAACGCGACGGCAGAAAATATATTCAATGAAATCGACTACGTCATAGGAGAAGCGGCAACCCCGCTGGGAATGAACATCCGCGGTTACCCCGTCAAAGTCCCGGGCGATCATGCACTCGCGCACCGCAAGTGCCGACAGTACGGCTGTGCAAGCGTGCCCGTCGCTTCAACTGTGCAACCAAAAAAGTTTTGTTTTTAAACGTCTAGAAAAAAACATTTAGACTGATACAGAAATTTAGTACGCGAAAGAAAGTTTGGTGTTGAGACCAAGGGGGAATTCTGTTTTGAGGTTGAAGATAAGACGGTTTTCTCTCTCTTTCGCACGTCGGAGGAGGGAAGCCTGATATGATGACACAGACGCGCATGTTTAGTTCAGTATGGCCGGAGGTCGAGAAATGGTCCACTACATGTGTGGATTGTTCCGAAGGAAGGTCTCCCGACAATTTCCTGGTGACGAGACGGCGGTGCTCACGGAATCGTTCGTGCAGCCGTCGGTCTGTCTCTCCTACGTACAAAATGTCAGGGCAGCTCGTGCAGGCAATGGCGTAGATGACATTGGCTGACTTGCAGGTCTGGTTGTCGGGAATTTTGAATTTAAGATGTTGCGGGGAGCCAAGGTGCTTGCAAGTCAGGCATTTGGGAGCATTACAGGGCGTGGTGCCGGGTATGATGCCAGCCGGGTCTGTGTTGGTTTTCGCCTTCAGACTACTTTTGACAAGAAGGGTGCGGAGGTTCGGTGGACGGCGGTAAGCGACGGAAGGAGCCTTGGAAATTAGTTGGGAGATGTGCAGATGAGATGTTGCAGAGAGGAGTTTATGTGCTAGTTTTGGGACTTTAGGGTGGTACGTAACTATGAAGGGTTCTTTTTGTCTTCAGGACGGGGTTTCCGAAAAGGGCGTCATGTCTGGAAATGCCGAAGACCCGTCGTTTAGCTCTCTCGAGCAAATGGAGAGGGTAGCCCCGGTCGACGAAGAAAGAAATCATTTCGGTCACTTTGTTTTGAAAGTCAACAAAGTTGCTGCATATGCGCCGCAGGCGGAGGAACTGTGAGAATGGAATGGAGTCTTTTTGGGATCGGAGGGTGGCGGAGGAGTAGAGCAGGTAGCTGTGGGAGGCAGTGGGTTTATAATGGACGGAGATTTCGAAGAGGCCTTTTCCACTGATATACGGAGGTCCAGGAAAGTCACAGATTGGGAGACTGGTGATGTGAATTTTAGAGAAGGGTGCGCTTCCGAGAGGCTCTGAGTGAATTTGGCGACGGTGCTGGGGGATCCAATGCCAAAAATGTCGTCGATGTAGCGGCCGTAGAAATCGGGGTGAGGATTGGGGAGGGAATCAAAGGGGGCCATTTCCACATACCCCACAAAGAAGGTTAACCAGCAGATCCCATACAAAAATGTCCTATGGTCGGCTACAGAAAATTCTTTGTTCGGTCGGCTTTAGCTATTTGGCCCAATTAGCTAAAGAATTTTCTATGGCTGTCTTTAGCATTTTTTATTGTCGCCTTTATGGGCCTATTTAGCTTTGTCTATGGCCCTATCACTGTCCAGCCATAGCGCTCTTCAGCTTTTCTAGTGGGTGACTAAATACTTCTATATGGCTTACCCACGGCTCTTTTAGGCCGGGTTTCTTCAGCCATCTATAGCTTCTCACGTGTCCTGCTAAAAAAAAGGTGAGTGGGTCGTCCTATGCCTCTTATAGCCAGCATGCTCTAGCTGCCTACGGCTTTTCCTTTTGTGTCTTTAGCCATTTATATGGTCAGTTAAAGAAAGCTGTAAAGGTTTTCCTATGGCTCTCTTGAGCCAGCACATTCTAATCTTTTTTTAAAGTTCATCCGAATTTTGAACGCTATATGGTAGATACACATACATCACTGAACACACAGAATACACAGAACACAATCAGAACACACCCACCAATACCAACAACACAGCGACACCGAACCCCCACCCCACTCTATACGTCCGCTAACTTCGCACTAGTATTATCTTTGAATCCGACTTTTCCGGTGTCTGCCATGATTTATCGCATAAGCACGGAGAGGCGAAGCAAATATTATTCGTACTTAGAACATTCTCTTAATTCAACTATCTCTTAATTAAACACCCTGAGCAAAAAATGCAGATCATTAGGCTAATTAACTCAAATTTAATAATTATATTTTTATTGAGTTTCATGAATCATGTTGGCAATGCAGTGCTGAGATGCAGTACACTGGTGCTAAACATTATAATCAAGCCATTGCTTGATTGGAGTGTTCAGTGCCTGTGTAAGCTGTTTTCAGTTTTGTTGGGGTAATAAATAATTTTAATTGTTGCACAACTATTTCAATGGATTTTTCAAACAAACAATATTACTAGTTTTTAAGACTCGTTGCAACAGCAGAGAACATATATTGGGTCATGTTTTGTCACTGGTAATATGGAAATTTAGTATTGTTTTAATTTTCTAACCTGGAGCGTTTTTGCTATAAAAAGTAAGTGCCGGGAGTGATAAGGTCCCATGAACCATGACTTTGGTATCGCAGCAGACGACTAATATGAGACTGTCTTCTGTGATACAATGCAACCGCTTGAAAACATCAAGTTGCGCCAAAGTCAGAAAGTTAAAAAGCCCGTGTTGAGAGTTTTAGTAAATCGTAAGTCACTCCCGCAACTCCATACGCAATTCGTTATGGCCTCCGCTATATATATACCGTAGTAGTGGGATCACTCTAGGTGACGGAAACCAAGCTCTCAAGTTGTCTTCACCGCCACCGAACATGTTCGCGGCGGAACATGTTCGCGCCGCGAGCATGGAGAATGAATTTTAGACTCGGGGCCATACATTTTTTATAGATGGGTAAAGACAATTTATTGGTTCCCTGTCTTTAAGCTCGGGCCATAGAATTTTCTATAGGCGGGTAAAGAACGTTTATTGATTCCCAGGCTATAGACTCAGGGTCACAAACGTTTCTATAGGCGGGAAAATAAAATTTATTGGTTCCCAGTCTTTATACTTAGGTCACACTTACAACATTACACAGGGCCATAGATTTTTCTATGAGTTGGCTGTAACTGTATTTATAGATTTCTATGGCCAATCATAGAAGGCAATAGGGGGCGATAGCTTGCCATAAAATTTTTCATAGGTGGCCATACACCATTTTTGTATGGGATAAATCCTCGCCGCGCACACACCGAGCGGCAGTACGCACACATTCACATTTTTCCCAAGCTATGAAGCATTTACTCACGACTGCGGCGCAAGTAGATGAACCCGCACAACGGCATACATGGGGCGGCAGTACCCACACATTCACATTTGCGCCCAAGTTACGAAGCAGTTATGGGCTTGAGTAGGGCTAGTTGGTACATGGTAAATGATGGCGGTAAAACAACTTGAGCATTAAACGATCAGAAAAACAGGATAAGACTGTCACATGAAGCTGCAATGATGGTGGGGAAACGGCTTGAAAATTAAACGATTACACAGATTCAGAAGATTAAACGATTACACAGAGACAAAACAATCATTCAATATTGAAGTGGCGCTCCGCAGTCGCACTCACGTCAATGATTGCGTCATAAACCATTCATAAAATAAAGTGTTTATTCAAACTTTGCGTAGTTATATTCACAGTGGGCTGTGTGACGAGTTTCATGACGAATGCTATCGCAATTCATAGGCAATCAGCTATAGTGGTTTCCGCAGCATATTTATTACTACCTTCTTTTTAGCTCATTCGCAGCAAACAGTAAGTCAAAATGTGATCAAAAATGTAAGATTGTGTGCAACATTAGGCCTCCGTATCTGTCAAAGATAGTTAGGGTAACTTAGAGATTCGGAAACGTGGGGCGTGGCCTACTACGCTCAAGCTTCTCGCTTGCTGATTAGTACTTCGTCGTTTTTATCGGAAAATGCTGCAATCCCGCTGCCTTTTGGTTAATAACAAGATGCTCAGGGCACGCCACGCGCACGTTGTTTAAGCCGTTAGGGATTATACCCGCTTTTGTCAGCTACTAGCTCAGTAGGCTTTCTTGAATGATTCCTTCATGTTTAGTGTAGAGCGAATTGTTTCTAAATAACTTTAAATACCATTTTATCGACCTTCTTCTGCAATCTAAATAGCAAATCAGATCGCTGAAAGCCAGGTGATATCGTTATTGTGCACAATTGATTATGCAGGCTTGGAAGCACGCATGATGGCAATGGTCCGGTTCAAGGTATAGAGGGTCATCCAGGCGCTGAAACCTGTAAGAAAACGCAAACATATATGATGGGCAGGGCGAAGGGACCGCCTTACGAGTTTTCCAATTGCAGCGAAGAGGAAATGACATTCATTTTAAGGTAGGTATGCATCTAGCCAATTTAGGGAGAGAAACGCATAAGGACTAGACGTACCAAAACTCCCTAGCTGAGCTGGGGTCGTGACATTACCTTTCTTCTGAGGTAGGTTACTTTAATGACGGTTGTTATTTCGTAAATGGAAACTTTGTCGATCTCTTAAGCTACCTAAACTAAGAGCATTGTTTGAATGCTTTTTTAATTCCTTTTTTTTAAACGCTATCTAATTGTTTTCTTTTAAATTTTGCTATAGGTAATTTTAAAGAAATCATTGTTTTATACAAAAACCAAAGGCTCCGTGGTTTTAGCTTTTTTTCTAATTATCCCCATTTTCCTCATCTCTCTGTAAGAAGCGAAAAGCATCAACCAGCGTCACGATTCAAATGAATGCTTTTATTCACCACGCGCCTGCCTGCTCATCGTCATCTTCTAGTGGTGCCGCTGACTAGCACATTGTTTTCCTCGCTAAAACAAAATATGCCTTTACTACTGGACGTCTGTCTATTGCTGTGGCGGTATTCTTTCCTTTGTCCCTTGTTGGAAGAAGCTTTCGGATAACTTCTCCTTCTTTGGTTTCAAAATACTATAGGACCTTGGTACACATTTTTTCACAACAATTGCAGTTGGCCCGTGTGCTCTAGGGTGTTGCAGACGTTTTGGGGATTTCGCAAAAGGTCTATTGTTAGCATTGCGACTCGGGTCCATATCAATTTTACAATTAGGCTTATACAAATTACAGTTGGCGAACTGAGACTTAATATATCCCAAGAAATGTCCCGCTATGTGACTTAATTGAGCATTATACTTTCAATGTAAATTGTATAACTTGTATACTAATGAGCAGATCTCAATTTGCAAGTCATCAAAGATATTGTAGACCGCAGCTTCTCTTGCAATTGAATATCAACCCTTCTGACAGTTCCAAATAAAAATAGCCGCAATCGGTGTTTTGTGGAAACGAATAAGTATCCTTCAACTGAGGGGAAATGGGTAGCTAATAATAACACCATAACGCGCAGATATGCCCTGCCATTCTGGACTGGGCGTGTTTGTGCTTTCTTATGAGCCGAAACAGAAGAACATAGTTCAACGTAATTAAGGCCGTTTTGCTTATACACGGAGATAATTTATATCGGTGTGTTACGCAAAAGTAGAAACACAGTAATCTTTTGCTTGCAATACAGAACGTGCTGAAACAGAAGAACATAATTCAACGTAACTAAGGCCGTTTTGCTTATACACGGATATAACTTATATTAGCATGTTACGCAAAAGTAGAAACACAGTAGTCTTTTGCTTGCAATACAGAACGTTTTGTATCATGTTGTCTCGTCAAAAACTCTTTTTTTTTTCAATTCTAAAGATACTGAAATTTGACTTACACTGCGAAGCTTCAAGACATTTTCGAAACCTTGAAATTTGTACTTTGGGAAATTTATTCCAGGCTCCGCGGAGAGGAATGCTGGAAAACGGAATCAAACTATGACCTTTTTAATGTCACTAAGGAGGTAGCGGGCTCAAAAATCACACCGGAGAAGTACTGCTACCGTATTAATCCAGAGCTGTACAATTCAGCCGTAAGAAAATTTTGGCGTTTTATATCTTTATTGAATGTCTTCGTTAAAAACGTGATGTAGAATTAATCATTTGTAACGTAGTTCCCATATATGACCGGATGAAACTCCTAAAGGAAATATTGCATAAACATTAAATCTTGGTTTTGGTTTTGCGCCTTTTCTGCATTCATCTATATTATAATGTAATTAGAAAAAAAAGCAGGCTAGCTTGTGGTGAAATTTTTATACAAAACCCGAAGACACGCGGAAAAACGTTGTTAAAACGTCGTTGTACTGGCCTCCCCCGTTTTCTTTTTTTTTTCCTCCCGTGTCTCCGGGTTTTTAGTCATTACCTAACGTAATAAAATTAATGTTTTACACACGTTCGACTGTAAGCTACAGCATTCTGTTCATGTCGACTAGACTTTTTATAAACTGATGTGTCGTTTTTACTAACATCAAATGTATCCATGTAATGGATGACATGGCCAGTATGATTGTAGAGCTGAGGACGCGAAGTTAGCTGGTGTGATCTCCTTCTCGTGCTCGTCGTCTCCTTCTTTCCCGCTCGCACCGCATTCCTCCGCTCAGAGTACGAATGACGAGGTCGAGAAGAACACGGTCGCCGCCGCTGCCGTCAGCCGCACCGCTACAACCTCATTCTTTTGACACAGAAAATCTCAGCGTAGCATCCTGGATACTCTGTTTCTTCCTATCCGCAAGGCGTAACTCGTTATCGCTCTCTATAGTAATGTGTTTCGACGCAACGGAGGTCGCTAAAAATGCTAACATCACATAGGTGATGGAGACATGAAAGATTATCACTGACATTTCTTTCATATTGCACACGAAAAAAGGGTATAGTATTACACCCCTTGTCACATATACGACACCCCAAAACTTCAGTTGGACGTACAGAGCACCTACGTTGAACCGACGTTAACGCATTTCACGAGCGGCTTGTTAGCCGAGTTGTACAACTTATTAAAATGTAAGTGTGACTGACTGCAAAACAAAGTTATTGGGGTTTTCTTGGTCCTACCGTTAAACCTTTGCGTTTTGTTTTTCGGCAGTCGTTGATACATACTTTAGCTGTTCAATATGCTATATCGCACCGTCATCAAGCCTCTCGTAAAAGTTGGAGCCGTCAGTTCGATGTCAGTGCACTGTTCGTCGACCCGAAGTTTTGAGGTGTCGTTTATGCGAAAAGGGTTAAATGGCTACACCTTTTCTTTTTCAGAGTTTGACTAAGAATACTACTGAACTATTTTTAAGTTTGTTTGCTGCGACATATTTAAGTGAACGCTGATGAATATGGTATCCGATTGAAAAAAATATAAATATTAAATACTGTTCCTAGCTTTGAAACGTCCACAAAAGGAGTGCAATAAAACATTTCGAGTATTTTTCTCTACATGCAATAACGCTAATATTAAAAATATTAATATATTCGGCAATGACATAATTAAAGGCGCAGCTGCTAATTATGAAAATTTCCCCTATAAAATAGTAACAGATCTAATATAAAAATCATAAATAGTTATTTTTCTCCGCTTCTTTTATTTTGAATTAATGATGCGCATCTTGTCACCAAGACCTCCACCCACACATTTGCTCAGATTTCTGTACCTGTCGTTTCAAGCTTAAAATATTCGCGGATATTAGCTGTTTGCGCAAAAGTTCCGCGCGATTCGAGGTTTAAATGCTTCTGCTAATGAGAACACATTTTTACACAAAGTAAATATTAAAACTTAATTACTTTTCTTGCTCAAAACTTTATCAGAATATAGATGAGTGCGTCATAAAGTGCATGAACAAAAAAGTAAGGAGCCTAAAACCTACCCTGCTCCGTTTGGCTACCCTTGCGGAAATGGAAAGGTAGGGATCACAAAAAAACTTATTAACGTATCTCTGTTCGGAGAGCAAAATCGTTTTAGAGCGCAGCTCTTAGGTGCCCGTTTTCGGCAGGCGGCGTCGCCGTCGCCGTCGGCGTCGGGGTAACCGCGCGTTGCATTATGGGACGTTACCATAAAGACGTCACCTTTGTGACGACACAGAGCTCGTAAATTTAGCGGAATACTTCCCCGCTAAATTTGGCCGAGAACTTTACCGCTAAATTTAGCAGAGACATTTCTTCGCTAACTTTAGGGAAGATGTTCCCCGCAAAAGTTAGCGGAAAAATGTCACCGCTAATTTTAGCTCGAAAAATTCCCTGCTAAATTTAGCGGTAAAACTTCCCTGCCCAATTTAGCGGGAAAATTTTCCCACTAAATGGAAGGGAGCAGAAGGAGGAGGAGGGGAGGGGGAGGGGCATACCCTCTCATCCGTACCCTTCCCTCCTCCTCCTCAAGAGCTGCGCTCTAATTCGGCATCACAGAAAATTGTGAACGTCTTTCATTTTTTTTTATATGTAAAACGGGCGGTGTAGAGTCAAGATCAGGCCAGTTCTCCACGAAAACAAAGTACATAAAATCGGCTAAGAATCGGAACATATAGACACTTTTGTACAAGCACCACAACATAGGGTGAGCGATTTCTGTGTGGTTTCAGTGATGTTCTGATCAAGTTGCAAATATTGCCGCCTGTATAGTCACGTTGGCGCAGCTAAGTCGGAATTGTGCTTAGCTCCCACGCAGGTGGCCGGAGTTGGATCTTTTCCATCGCCTGTCGTTTTTATTTTTTCCGAAGTTAATAGAAGATTCTCGAATGTTTTTTTTTGTTTCTTTTTCTTCAGAATCATGTATTTTGTTTGTGCTCATAATGTATAGTTCCAAAACAATCGAAGTGGAATGTTTTTTGGGGTTTTCAGGAAATCTTAAGAGAATCTGTGCCAAATCGTGCAGAGTCAGTCCCGCCCCATCGCTCAATTCCGGTACTACACCGCCTTCGACGCCTTCATCGCCGTCTCTTTTCTTTCTTTCTTTCTTCCTTTTTGTTCCGGCCCATTAAACATTTATTTTCTGTTTCTTAATTCGTCGCATCATCAATTGTCATTTGTTACAAATTGGTACAGATGCGGGGTGGGATATCGCATTCTATTGTACACAAATAATTAGAACAGCGCAATAAAACTCAAGGACAAGTAGAAGAGAGACACAGACACAGCGTTGACTCACGACTTACTCGCCTATTTATCTTGTTTAAAGCACATAAAAAATGACAAAGAAAGGAAAAAAAGAGTCTCACATGTAGAACATCTTCACTATTATTTGCCATCGGAAATATTTCTAATATAAAAGTACTACTAAAAATAAAAATAAAATAAAAACTGCAAAAAAAAAATCAGCTATACATCATTCCACCTCATGTCCGAGAAAGCCAGAGCTACAGCGCTAGCCCCAACGTCTCTGTGCGTCCCTGTCTCGCACGTGGCATCGTGGCATCCACAGAAGCTGAAACGAAGTATCAAAGAAGCGTTCCCAAAGTACGAACAAACTCAAACTCTTCAGTGGATTGCGTAATTGACTCTGAACTGACGCAGAGATCGGGACCGTCTAGTTGAATATAAAATGCTTCATGAATTTCCCTAGCCATTTTTTGTGAATGTTTAGCCAAAATTTTATTGTCACCTAACCGAGGTGAACAGCCACATTTATTGGCATGAACAGCTGGGTGACCCGAAGGTGAAGATCTCAATGGAGGAGAATGTCTCGAGTTCTAGCAATGAGACATCTACCCGTCTACCCAATATATGCTTTACCGCAGGAAAGGGGTATTTTATAAACGACCCCGACACCACAAGCTACATAGTTGAAACTATGCTTTACCTCACACCCTGCATGTTGAAGTCCTGCTCTCTCAATGGAAGCACACAAACGAGATTACTTGGAAGGTGCTGAAAAGATTATAGGGACTTTGTATTTATCATCTACTTTCTTAATCGTGTGGGAGAAGCTGTGAAAATATGGTATTACCACCGGTTGAGAAGCAGGTTTTTGTCTAATGTTGCCAAGTTTACCAAGAGGATTCGTGGGCAATTGTAAAAGGGATTTTACTACCCCCGCTATTACATGTTTTGGGAAGCCCGTTTTTTCTTTGCGCTATTTTAATTATTTGTTTACTATACCCATCGACTAGCCAACCTCCAAACATTAGGATCGTATTCTATGCCAATGACGCGTACCCCTCCGAAGATATCCCGGCCAAATAAGGTGACCAGCCCCGTAAGACCACCCTTTCGCAGAAGACGCCGAAGCCCGAGCAAGCCGCCATATCAAAGGCCAACCACTGGTATTCAGACCCCTGCCTCAGAAGCTAAAGGAGAAGACCGCGCCGATGACTACCTCACCCGTTGTCATTCTGCCTGACACTCACTGCACTTCGACGCTCTTTCACGGCGAAGCCCACAAGAATGTAGAGGACTGGCTGCAACATTATGAACATGTGTCCCACCACAACGAATGGACGGCTGAGCAGCGCCTTCAGACCCTCTAATTCTCACTTGAAGCCATGCTGCGAGGCACTCTTTTGTCAATTTCTGCAGTCAGAGAACAATATTTCGAGTGTCGAATTTTTATGTCGGCATTCGATAGACATGGTTGAGAGATTACATATTGTTTCATATATTAAGCCCAATTTATGTATGGATTTCAACAACGTTGTATGTTCCAACCTTAGAGTTCGGCTTCTGTATAATTCATATAAGCTAGGCTCGATTAACAAACATATCTAACTAAATAAGACAAATAAAAGCAGCAAAATTTTGGTTTCTCGAGAAATAATATTTTAAAATTTAAAAAAAGTGTTAAATTAAAAATTTAATTGCTAAACATTGAAGAGCTCGACGACACTTTCAATTATGTACTTTCGTTTCACCACATCTTAACTTCTGATTACACACGCTTCAATTTTGAACTAAGCCGCCGAATCGAAGCGGATATGCGTAAACCTTCACCGTTGGCAACGATCGAAGGACCTTCTTCAAGCAAGGACGCAAGAACCAAACAAAAGGGTGACCAGCTTTGTTGAAAATGTCCTGCGCCTAAGTGCCCGAGCCGATCCGGAGGCTGCCGATCAGAAGAAACCTCACGCCATCAAGCGTGGCGTGAAGAGTGAACTTTTCGGAGGCCTAATCCGCCATCCCCGACGACCGTCGCCGGTTTCGTGACGGAAGCCACGGACATCGAGTGCGCGCTGTCGCACTGTCGGCCCGAGCAGGCCATTACCACCGACTTGCTGGCACACCTGCTGCTCTAACCGTCGTATCTTCAGGAAAAGACTTGAACACCGCCGGTACCGCGAACCTTAGGCAGATCGTCCGTCATATCGTCAGGAAACCCGCTGCTGATCGCCTGTCCTCGCTGTCACTCGCAGAGGTCATCCGAGAGTAGGTTCCCCGAAGCCTTCCAGCATTCCCGTCACAGTAGCAGCATAAGAGTAGCCCGCTCTAAGCTACGCCGCAATGGTCCAACAACAACCACAAGCACCGCGTCTGAACATGGCGGCCCTCCGGCGTGAACCTCCAGCGCCGCAGTATACCCGACGCCAGAAAGATCGGGAGCACGTCCGCCGAGAACAACTTGCGCCAAGGAGACCGACGTGTGGCGAAGAGCCTACCAGTGCCTGCAGTACCACCGCCGTTGCCCTTACCGGCGGAAGGGGCTGCGCGGAATCCACCCGAACGACCCACGCTCTTGCTACGATGAGCCACCGCGAGATATCGAACAGTACCTTCGACGAAATCAGTCTCTTCACCTGCACCTCGCCGCGGATTCCGGTCGCCGTTGCCACGACGTCCAGCTTCGCCGATGCACTGACTTCGTCGAGAGAGCCTGCCGCCCGTATACCGACGACGTAAAGAGCCTCCAAGAACGCCGGAGAGCTCCCACTCTATTGATGCCATGGCATCCGAGCTACTCTTCTGCGACGGTGCCCAAAAACCTCAACGTGACAATCGACGGCCACGACGCTTAGGCACTTGAGGACACAAAAGTAGAATATAGTTTGCTGAAACAGATCCCCACTGACGTCTCTAACACCACACTTGGCGCGGTACACGTCCAAATGCAAAAGGATGCAGAGCGAGTGGTCGCCTGCGCAAGTTGCACGCTGTCTAAGGCGGAGAGAAACTATATCAACGACTAAAAATGAGTTCTTCGCTGCCGTCGGGTCACTAACAAAGTGCCGCCCGCATTTGTATAGAAGTCCCTTTCGCGTGGTCACAGACTACCACCCCCTCTGCTGGCTCGCAAATATGAAGGACCCCTCTAAGCGCCTAGCCCGGTGAAGCCTACGACTGCAGGGGTTTGTCAGGACTGTGGTGTACAAGTCCGGCCAGAAGCACAACGACACCGGTTGTCTGTCAAGGGCCCCCGTCGAGGCCGGTTCTGCTTGAATTAAAGTCGACGACGACATCAAAGCGACAAGGTAGCACTCCAACGAGACGACCCTAAACTGCGAGCATTTATCGAGCACCTAGAGAGACAAGGAAGTACGGTTCCCCGCGCTTTTTACGAATCCTGCCTACCTTCGCCATTCGACAAAGGGAACTTCGGCGACAACAGAGCGTAGCTGTTGATTAACCCTTACAGCCTTTTGAAAAAAAAAAGTATTTCAAGGGTGCCATGACAACCCGTCTGCAGGGTATTTCGGGTACAGTAGTACCCGAGGTAGCCTGCCAGAATTCGTGTAAAGCACCACTGGCGCAAACTCCCGAAGACCGTCCACCTCTTCACACCGATCGTGCGGCAAATGCCAACGACGCAAGAAACCATCCACAAAGTCATCAGGAATTCTTCAGCCGATTCCGCCACCAACTTCTTCTTTTACACAGATCGGGATGGACTTCTTTGGCCGTTCCCACCATCGACGCAAAGAAACTGGTGGATAATCGTCTCCACTGATTATCTTACATGATACGCCGAAGCCAAATCCATTCCGTCCGGAACTACGGGTGAAGTCGCCAGGTTTTTCATCGAGCCCATCGTCCTTAGACATAGCACTTCCAAGGTTCTAATTACAATTTTCGGGTTCTCGTTTATGTCGCAGATGACGCAAGGAACTCTTCGACTCAGCCACACCAGCTATCGTTGCACCACGACGTACCACCCACAGACCAACCGGCTGACGGGGCACCTCAACAAGACCATCGCCGACATGATTTCTAAGTACATCGACGTAAAGCACGAGACGTGGGACGAGGTGTTGCCCTACGTCACGGATACCAACATGGCGTTGCAAAAGTATACTGGAGTCCCTATTGGAAGATCAGGCAAACACTTCCAGTGACATCCGGCGAAAACTGGCCACGTTTCACCCGTTTTCATCCGAAACCAGCGTAGTTTACCAGTCTTCGCTGGAAGACTACCGGCAATTACTCTCGGTTATCACATTTCGCTGGAAGTTTTCCCGGCTGTTACTCGTTTCCCCGCTAATCGAACTTCACTGAAGCCGACGCGAGGGGAACGAATAAAGCCGAGACGAGCCAGGGACTGGGTGTGTAATTATGGTGCCTAGAACGCAGCAAGGGCGCGTCCTTGCTGCGTTTCACTTTAGCTAAGAAGATTTCCAGATGAATGGTCTGAACGAATAATGTGCAAGAAAATTTTTAACTCTACAAAATATTTAGCGAAGAAGAAAGACCGTGAACCTTTTTTTTACGTGGAAACCTTAAACTCGTTTGAACTTCACAAGAAACGTAAACACTGTCTACGAGAAACCGTCTGTGTTCTTCGCTTTTTTACATAACTGAAACCGACTAAAAAATTAAGTAAGCATCGCAACGCCACGAACTATACTTCGTTTCAGCTTGGGTCCAGACGCAGGCGATGCTACAAGCGCGAGCTCCGGGCTTTCAGCGTCCCTGCCAAGCACGCGCGCTCGTGCAATGCAAGCACTGTTCAGGGCCACACGCTCGCGCTCGTAGCATCGGCTGCGTCTGGACCCAAGCTGAAACGAAGTATATAATTCCGTGGTTATACAAACGCGTTAGAGAAATAAATAGAAACGGGTCACTTTTCGAGGGGACGAAGGAGCAGCTTAACGAATTACCATCTGCCAGGGCTGGGAAGAGATACTCCAAAAAGTATTCGAGAATACAAATACTGAGGTACAGATGTTTTAAGGCCCAGATACAGATACTGAGATACATTTGTCTTTTATGCAACGGGATATCCCTGCAATACATGTGCAGAAACGGCGGAAAAGTATTCCGGAATACAGATACAGATACTTATAGAAATACATCTGTTCCCGAACGGTGCCACGCGGTGAGGGTGCAGTTCGTGGCAAATGTGAATGGTGATTTATGCTTGCGCTCCTCTTTTTGCGCCATTTAATGCACTACTCCTTACCTCAAACTCTTTATTTATTATTAACGCCGCTAAAAAAACATGTCACCTCCGTTGAACCACATCGTTAAAGAACGTTAAAGACAAGGCCATGCTTGACATGGTACGCAGTCTTTAACGCAATCTGCCCGAAATTAACCCTGTTTTGCTGTGAGGGCGCATCTAAAATTGTCGTCTTATATGCATCTGAGTCACCCATAGTGTGGGGAGATTGGACGACAGTGCCGTGCTTTATCTTCGTTCAACTTGTTTACAGCGTTCGCTCTGCTAAATTGAAACAGTGGAAGGCTTTGTGAGAGGAGCTGATTTTGTTATTATTGCAAGTGACCCTTTTTAAACCACAGTTTTTTCTTTTATGTTTGTGAATGAGTTGTATCATGTTATAGAGCGGGTTCATATTATAAATTCTGAAGCAACTCGCACCAAACAAATGTTTTTATCTTTTCCATTTATCGCAAAAAACGGCGACAAATGTAACGAGATACCTAAGTCAGGCAAAGTATCGCGATACAAGCGATACATTGTAAATTTATTTCACTACTGAGATACAAATACATTTTTCAATTGTTCTCGGTACAGAGATACAGATACTCGAAAGTATCTCTAAGATACTATCGCGATACATTTGTATCGCGATACTGCCCAACCCTGCCATCTGCTTACCGATCTCGCCGCATCTCTTCACGTGACATAAAAAAGGGGATTATGTTTTGCCGCACGAACATTTTCTTCTCAGCCAGTCCTGGAAAAAGAATCAATTGCACAAGCATTTTCATGCCACTATTGCAAGGTGAGGTCTTGTGAGATAAAATTGTCATATGGAAAATTTATCAACCGATCTATCAAACTTCTATACCCGCTAGAGTCCCTAAATGAATGAGACAAAGGCTACTGTTTATATGCGGGGTGGATTGTTTGTTTAATGTCGGTTTTATAAGGTACACTTGCGTGTCACTCGACGAAGGAGTGGTTCGCCAAACAGTGTTCAGGAGAATCCCAAGACAAAGAAAACGATGTGTACCGCTCAGTAAACCTCACATTTTCTTTGTGTAAACGATCGACAATAGTCTTCTTTTAAATAACTCCCGACAAAGATTACTTTTTTGTGTCTTTTAAAGAATATCCCGGAATAATTTTTTGCTTCTAACAAACATAACAAACATTGAATTTTGTATTAAAAAAACATTTTGATGCAAATATCTTTGTCGCAATTTAATGCCAATATTTAACAAGACCAGTTCAGTTGAAGAAGAACTAACTTAGAAAGTTTTTTTTTCAGCGATGCTGGTTTGGAAGATGTGAAGACATAACTAACATAACACAGAGTGACAAGTGTGCGACGTAAAAAAGACCGTTATATTAAATACCAAAAAAAAAAGCACATTGCCACTCTCACATTGTCCTTTAAGAAACTAATAGCTACTGTCCAAGGTTAAGATTCATTTTTCTAAATAGGGAGAAATAACTTAATAAAAAGAATACTATTTGATTGCGTTATTTATTGTTGTTACATAGTGTACGCTTGTATAAAACACATTTTAATTCAATGTCTCGTGATTATGTTAAAAACTGAAGGCAGGTGGTCGCTCAACCGCCTCCAGGAACAACTAAAAACTTAATTTTTTTTCATCAAAATATTTTGCTTATATTTTCCACCTATGCGCCGACAAACTGAGGGAAAGAAGAAGACTAGAGAGCGTGGGGACGTCAGATCGCCGAGCTCTGGTTGGAATGATAAGTGGGTAGACCTAAAGCTAGCTGCCTTTGTCTCCACTGCACTTCTTCGAAAGCGTTAGAATGCGGAACGCAAGCGTCCGGCATTTGTCTCTTACATTTTAACGCGTTTGACGAGTGCAGTGAGGACAAGGGAGCTACATTTAGGACTATCCACTAATCATTTCAATCATAGCTCGGCGTTGTGACGTCTAGATACGCTCTCGTCTCCTCCTCTCCCTCTGTTTCTCGGCGCGTACTCGTTTTCAGCTCAAGAAAAAAGGAAGATTTGCGCGCCGCGCGATGTAGTGCTTACAATATTTGGTTGTCGGAGGAAAACTCTATGCTTTTGGCGTTTGAAACGTGTATGTCTTGGCGAGATAACATGTACCTAATCTAAAAACCACCTACATATATCTTACTTTTCTATGTAGAAGGGGAGTTTAGTAATGCTCCGCGATGAGCCGGACGATTTTTTACTACGTACGGCTCCTGAAGTGCATATGAGTAGAGACACCACATAAGCACAATTTCATTTCATACGTGCTAACTCACGAGAAATCGTGAAAGCATAACTTCAACGTTCATCCAGATACGGTGTATGGCCTCTACTTCTGTCATTTTTTTTTGTGTGTATGAACAAAAGTGAACATATATAGCATGATTAAAATAACGCAACTTGACAAGGACAACAAAAAAGGCACACGTAGCGCCAGTCCTGTTTTACGTGTGCCTTCTTTGTTGTCCTTGTCAAGTTGCACTATTTAGTAATGTCAAGTAAGAACCAACTAGCCCAAACCAAAGTCGCGCTGAACATATATACCGAATATATTTATATATTGTTTTGACTATATTTTAATTGCTAGTTCCTATAACTAAAGAAGTTTGAACATGTATTTATTTAAATATTATCATTTGGAAGCTCCTGGATATGTAAGAAATTATCACATTTCTACAATCTTTTATACGATTTTTATGGTATCTATACTGTGAAATACAAAACATTCCATATTGCAAGCTTTTTTTCTTATTCTATCGCATATAATTAAGGAAGGCACGGCGAAAAATTAAAAACCATGTTATTTCTCTAGGTGCTAGGGTCTTGTGTACACAATATTGGTTTGGTGAAACGCGGACGTCAAATATCTGCAAAGAATACACCAGGCTTAGATCCCTACGCTCAAAGGAATACTGCAATAATTTTCAGACTTTGGCCAAATAAATGTTGGAGCTTTCACTTCTAGACTGAAGAACCGAAAGCCATCGTTACCAACTTGCGGGAGTTTATATTTATAAAAAAAGGGCGGGTAGGTGGTAAATACGACACGGTCGCAAGTTTTAGGCGTGCGAAACTCATTGATGGCCACAAGCGATTGATCATAGGACGATAGTAGGAGAAATATTATCACGGGTGGTGACCAAAAGAACAATAAATAAACAGGAAGAAATAGACATTTAATGTGGCGAACTTGTGCCCGAAAACGGAATAGAAAAAGGATAGCGTCGCACGCGTCGATGGCGGCGAAAGAGCAGGATCGAACGCTTGGGCGAAAAGTGACTCCGCTCGCCTTGCGGAGTCCTCTTATGTACCCTCGTGGGTTTCTGGATCATTTGGCGTAGACCTTTCTGTGCGTAGAATATCCGGAACTCGATCAGACGAGAATTTTCTCGAACTTACGAGAAGACCAAATTGAAGGAGTAAATAAAAGAACAGTCCGCTGACTGGAATCGAACCTATACGTCTTCCGCGCGACGGTCAAGCGCGGTAACCACTCGGCCACGCACGCGCCTGCTCGCCAACGCGCGTGGCAATATGATACATGTGATGGCGTTTCAGCGGTGATGTGGCCTCGCACCTCCTTGAACGCCGACCGAACTGTATGGCACTGCCTCCGAGATAGGCTATATAGTTTACGACTCAGTGACGGGGGACCGCCTCCCCGAGCGCCGACTATGGGGTTCATATTTTAATTTAGAGGGAAAGTTCTCATGCATTTGGCCCGCTTCGGAACAGTGGTGCATAGACAGCGGACATCGGGGTTCTCAGTCGGTGGTCTTGAAAGACCCATATCGCTGGCGACGCCTTAATGCCAAAAAAGCAGCAAACGTTGCCTGAAAGGCCAACCTTGTTCTTTTCTAGCTCACTTTGTAGAGAAACACCGGAAGCACGCATTGTACATGAATAAATAATTTGACAGGCACTCAAAGCAGCTTCAACTCGTGGCACCAAAAAGAACACGCCTACACTTACGTCAGCTTTTTTTCTGCTCTTCTGTCGCTCTCTTTGTCGCTGTTTTTTTTTCTTTTCTTTCGGGGCCACCAAAATCAGCGCTCAGAATTCGCGGCGTTCTGCTCCATGTCTTTATCTTCCCGGCGTCGACTGACGGGTATTGCACTGCCTTCGGGATCGGCTACGCCAAAAAGAAAGGATTGAAAATTACAGAACTTTAAAAATTGTTGAATAAAAAAAAAATAATAATTTAGTGGTTGCTTGATTGAGTGTGCATAGCCGTAGTCACTTAAATTAACGATAAGCGCTGTCTGTGTCATGGTGCGTCCACCGGGATATGCGGGTGGCTTCATAGTGGGTTCGAAATTCCAAGCACGAACATGGCCACGTGAAAGTCTCCGTACATGCACCCTCGGGTGAGACGTTGCCACGTCAAAACGTCGAGCCTTGCAGTACTAGCATGAAAGTGCAGTGGTAACACAGAATGTATTAGTTTGGAGGAACTTTATTCTCATGTGAACACTGAATGGCGCGAATGCTAGCGTGCGTCATTTATTATACATAGTGGAACCTGAGACTGAGGTATGCAAGGGAAAACTTCGAGGACGAGAAAAGAGGACTAGACACCGTCTCAAACGCATATCGTTAGTGGATGTCCGGTTGCTGATTTCGTTTCGCTGGAAGGCCTTTGTTGTTTTCAGTTGAATGGTTTGTGACCGGAGTGTACTGTAGATCTGTGAGCTCGGTGCAATTGTGGTGAATGTGAACCCTCAGAGGAAAGAATGACGTCCTTATCTTTTTTTCGGTTTCGTGGTTTTGTTTCTTTGAGTGCCCCTGTTGTTCTCAGTTGGATGGCTTGTGACCGAAGTGATCCCTGGTTGCTGTGAGGTTTCAATTGTCTGTACGATTGTGTCAAAGTGAACCCTATTGAGGTCTTAGCGGTTTATGGGAAGATTGGCGACATCGAGGATGTATATAAGGAGGGCACGGAATAAAAAGTCTTTAGCTGCGTTTGAGACGGTGTCTAGTCCTCTTTTCTCGTCCTCGAAGTTTTCCTTGCATACCTCAGTCTCAGGTTCCACTATGTATGATCTACACCAGCTCGCCTGCACTTTGACCATCTTTCGTTAGTCATTTATTAGATTCGAATAAAGAGGTGGGTATAAAGCGCCGTTCGTCACCAGAATATTGTCCGCTCGTTGGCTTAGACAGCGTTAAGTATTCTTGAAATCGAAAAGTATTATCACTATACCACCGCGATTTCGTGTACGAGTTTGCCATACTACATATCACGACTCATACTTGGCGAGCTGTGGTACTACGGCCCCCGCGACCCAAAAGGGCGTCCGAGCAAAGCACGTGACAATCAACATTCCATGGTCGAGGTCACTGCAGACTTCGTTACCGCCACAGCAAAAGCGCCGTCCGCGACAAAAAGTAGCGCTAGGTTTCTTGTTTGTTTCAGGGCAATTAAACTAGCGCGATTGCATCTCTATCGACACTACGCCACGCGACACGGAAGATAGACGAAAACATGTTACGTCTCAAAGATAACTAATTCGGATAAACCTTTTCCGAGTGCAACGTAGCTTTAACGGGTGTTTGAACAATCACAGCCCTGCAATCCACCACCTACCGCGAAAACGTCGCCCTGGAATTGGGCAAAAGCTGCAGATTCGCGGGTAAATTTAGCCAGCTATTTTATTAACTGTTGTCGAGCTTGCCACTCTAGCGGACGGCAATGTTGCGGCGGTGATGTTCATCCAGCTGGCCGGTTGCAGCAGATGACTCTTGGCCAGCAGACAACAGCCAGTTCCACCTGGCCTGCATTTATCGCAGTGACACAAACGCTCCCGCGACGTGGGTGTCATGTGCATCGCTCTGCGCCCTCACTGGGTGGCAGGCGCCGCAGCCTCCGCAGTTCGCCAGGTTATCGCGAAACCAAGTATAGACATGCGTTTGTCTTGACTACAACCTGCGCACACTTTTGGAGGCACCTTGCCACTAGTGGTGGAGACTGCACTCCGAGGAGTAGCATCGTCGTCCCCATAGCCGAACGACTGCGCGGTGTCGCTCAGCTAGTGCGCCATGTGTTTTCTCTGCTTAGCTTTCACTCTCCCTTGCGTTCTTCCCCTGGGGACGCCCAGCGCGCGTTTGTTTCATGGAACCTGCAGAGAGCCGCTGAATGTACGAATACGTGATGCTTAAGGCCCGTTCCACACTTGTGCTTGACTACTACCGACTAATACAAGACCGTTTTTAAGCTTCTTGTAACAGCTTACGTCCGGCTCACCAGCAGCACATCCGGTTGTAAGCCGTTGCAAGACGCTTAGAAACCGGTCTTGTCTCAGATCGGTTGGTAGTCGATTCCGTAGTGTGTGAACGGGACTTACAGTGTCTGCGAGGGTTAACATGGAGGAACTTGAGGAAGACGCTCGGCTTAGCACTGCTTTCCAATCAGTGAGGATAGGAGTGCTGCGTCAGCGTTTGGTTGGCATTACGCTTATTGTCTTCCGTCCCTTGATGGGGAACGTTGTTTCCGGTACCTTTTCATTTTTACAAGTCTTCCGATTCACGTGCGTAGTGGCGTGCTTGAGGGTGCAGAAAAAATTCCGGTTGTGTTCTGTCTGTATAGTGGAACCAGCGAACACTGTTTGCAGTAAAAATCAATTCCGCCAACTCTCGCGAACTACTTTTGGTCTCTGAATTCCACGTTTGGAAAACAATTATCTATGTATTCGACTATTTAAATCCGTCAACAAAACCGAAATATGTGTCAGAAACTGAAAACAACAGGTTTTGCAAAATTAAAAAGTCAGCTTTCGCATTTTACATTATTCCAAAGCTGCTAGCCCTTTCCAAAATGATGGGAGTAAATTGACAAACTCATGACGGGCACCCCAAATACTTTACTAAAAATAAAAAAATTATACTCCTCTAATTAGCATTTGTCAGCGCGCCTACAGCGTTATATCTTTCCCTAGACACGTTGGCATCTGGCGTCCGAACGAACACATGAGTCTTGAGCTGTCCACGCTGTTCCAGCAGTCGCGCGGCGGGAAGGAGAGAGCTGCAGCCAGCGCACCGAGATACCGGGTTTGCCGAGTTCGCAAAGACGACTGTCTCGACTGGCCCTGGAGATTCCCCTGACGATAGATGGCGACAGCCACCCTTTCACTTCAAGTTACGAGATAAGATCTTCCCACAAGTAGCGGTATTCTTTGAAGCGCCGACTGCGTGACGGTGCAGGTTAAGAGGAAGCGCATGGTGGCGCACGGCAGAAGACTGAACTGAATGACACCCTTTTGTTACAGCGGAATGTGCTTTTTTATTTGTATTGGGTGCCGTTACTTGTGAAATGAAGTTTCTGTCGACTTTACACTCGCATAGACATTGAAAAACCTCTCACGCTACGGCTCATCTACCGTTCGAACAACTAAAAATCTGTCCGCGCGAAGGCCATTAGATATTCGCGCTGTTTCACACCCTTACAAAAATAGATGCGGACGTTTTAAAACACTTGTATTTCTGTTATATTACCTCTATGGTAATCCTGTGGTAGTTGGCGGATTTCAATGGACAGTTAATGTCTTGTGCAGATGCTCCCGGTTTCGCACCAATAGGGGCTAGGAAATCGACATCTAAACCTTCAAGGAAGCGGTTAACATAAAGAATATTTCTCATTCCTCCTATGAACTTGTTACGGGCGACACTAGGGACTTCCTATTACACTTTTATTCTGAGCATTCCAGAGATCAGCCGCCTGAAGTAATTTTAGTCAATTGCTTAAAAATACCACCATTTTATAAATTGCTCGTGTTCAGCCTGGTATTTTCTGTTTCTTATTGATTCTTTGATTTATAAACAAAACAAATGTACATTTAGCGTAACCAGTGGTAAAGAAAAAATATATCTTAGGGAATATTTTTCCGCAAAAGGCATGATTTAAATAATCATGGTAAAACCAGTGTGACATAACTCATAATTTAAATCCTAATTTAAATTACCATATGAATTATCTAATTTTTAGTTTTCACCCTTGTCGACATATACCTTCTTTCTGACTCCATCATCAAGGACGCGTCTTAGTTTTCCCCAAAGTTTCATGTACACTCTAAGAAAAAATGACAACCCGGGGTGGTAAAATGGCGCTTTGGAGGCTTTGACTACCCAAAAGGCGAGTTACCAGCCTTTGGGCAAAGTCACGACACCAAACCGCTGTGGAATGACCACCTTTCTGCAGGTGACGACAGGCAGAGTGTCACTTTCGAATCTGATATTCACGTGCAGGCAGTCGTAAATGATATTAGTAACTTAGATAACTACATAAAGACTATAAATTATGTTCTTCCTTAGCTTTCGTGATCTTTTATGATCCGCCAAGTTCACATCTGTTGGGCAATTCGCGTAAATTGGTGGAATACAAATTTTGTCGGCACGAGCAGCAACACTGGTTCTCAACAGCTGGGCCTGGCTTGGCATCAACAACAACGAACGACGCGTTTGGTCTGTCGTGAGTGTTTGCCGAAATGAGGTAAGGATATTGTTTTTGCCGCATTTAAGGCCCGTTCACACTCTTGCGACCGATAGAGACCAGACCAGTTTTTAAGCCCCTTGCGATCTCTCAGCACCAGCTCCGCTTTAGCGCATCCGGTCCTAAGAAGTCGCAAAAGGCTTAAAACCCGTCTGGTCTCTCTCGGTCTTACTCGGTCGCAAGAGTGTGAAACAAAGTAATTAGTGGTATATCTGATCGTATTGAACCATTGAACACTGAGACCGGTGATCGACAGGGTAAACATGCTCATAGGTATGTGACTGTGTCTGCCCGTACTGTTTTCCTCAATCTCGGAGCGGTTGGGTTTCTGAGCTGCACCTGTCGTGGTTGTGATCTCCCGGCTGTACGTACGTAGCGCGTGAACTTCCGATTCAGTAGCGGGTTGCAGTGCAGTGGCATTGTAGTAATTGGCTTTTACTAGATAGTAAAGCGATACGCACACGTCGTGCACCTCTACAGGAAATTGCCGCACGCACTACGCGAAACTCGTATAAAACGAATGGGTACAATATGTAAATAAACTTGTTTTTTGTTGGAAAAACAAAAAAAGGAGGCATGGCATAGTGGTTAAGGTATCCGCTTCCTACGCAAGTGGACGCGGGTTCGATCCTCGATGGGCCTACTTTTTCTTTTTCTTTTTTTTCTAGAACATTTTTGTTTTGTTGTTGTTGGGCATTTGGCGATATTTACGACATTTATTTTTTATGATTAACACTGAAAAAAAAAAGATTGTTGTTGACGAAACTTTGCAGAACTAAATGGTATACGACTTTCTTTCCGGAGGTGCAATCGGGGACAGCGGGGCTTGGGTTGCCGGCTGGACGGGTTAAGTTTTGTAATTAGCAGTTGCACACTGTCACAGCGAAGTGGCGTGAATGCGGGCCGGGGAGGGGGGTTTGGTTTAACGCGCTCACCAGTGATACACGCGCCGTCCGAAAAGGGTGACCCAAATGGCATATGCTCTCCGCATAGTGCGTATTGCCATTTCCGGTCGAAGTGCACGACGTAGTGCATATAGCTTTACTCTTACTAGATTGTTGCGTCGTCACGGGCACTATTTGTGTTGTTACAAGTGCCAGCTCGAGCCTGAACTCGCGCCTCTCTCGCCGGTCGTGTTGTTCAGTTTTGATGTTCTGCTCTATGATTCATTAAACCTAAACCTAAAAGTCAATCGCCTCTGCATCGTCACCCATCAGGGCATCCCAGCCCTGCCGCTCTACCGGCCCTTCCTGGATGTCTCCTGCCACCAAGTAGCAGCCTGATCGTCGAACCACCCACATGGTCGCCTCTACATCAGAGAATCACACATTTTGGTGCGTCAGCTACCACTACATTTTGTTGCGTCGGCTGCTACTATATTTTGATGCGTCTGCCCATCCCGTTCTTTCGACTGTTTAACTCTTTCCTGGGCAGAAAAAGAGCCCCTGCGGTTTCTCACGACGTTATTGCGCTCATGCTTGTTTAGTTTTTTTCAGGGCAGCATATAAGCTTCTGACGTTCTTGCAGTGTTCCCATGCTTGTGTTCCTTTAGTTCTTTGAGGACAGTAAATAAGCTTCTGAGGTCCTTCTCAGTGTTCCAACGCTCGCGATCGTTCACTTTACCAGTCTGCCCTGCAAGACGTGGCCTTTCAAACCTTCTGATCTTTTCCCCTTGGCCAGTCGCTCTGCTGTACCCAGTTTTGGACTGTACGAAATTTCACTGCATTGAGACGTGGCCTTTCAAACCTTCTGATCTTTTCCCCTTGACCGGTCGCTCTGCTGTACCCGGTTTTGGACTTTACGAAATTTCATTGCATTGAGACGTGCTGCCCTATACCCCGTTCACCCCTAAGCTGAGACTGCAGTGGGAACTATGTGCTTGCCGAACAAATCAGCCACCTTCCTTTCATCACCTGACCCAGTCCTCGGCAAGTGGGTATGAGCGGGAGCGTGATCACGTAACGAAAGAGGGATGTATGACTGGTCCATTGAGGATGTAGCTTCCACCGCAGTCTCAGCTTATTGAGGATGTAGCTTCCACCGCAGTCTCAGCTTAGGGATGAATGGAATATAGTCAGGACGCAAGATGGCCGCCCAGCTCCGGCCTTCCAAGAAGGTGGCGTTTACAAGACGGCCACTGTCTTCATTGGCCTCCTTGCTCGAGACCCTACGGCGAAGAACCAGCGTGCACGAGCACGCGTGCGCCACGTAGCTTCATCGATGGCTGCCCGTACGCGGAGGAGCTGGCATCTCCTCCACTGTGATATTGGCCGATGCTTCTATCTGCTTTGTGTCTGAGTGGACCACGATCAGTATTACGTAACTCTCCAGCAGTATGGCATAATATGAGCCGTGTTCGGCATTGCTTGGTATCCGACCAGCGGACCCGAACCTACACCGGAGGCATTTAACAGGACTGTGCACATGTCTTGCACCTTCTTACATGGTCTTAAATGTCTTTGTCAACACCGGGGTACCAGAGGATAGTGTTTGCCAAGCTCTTCATGACTGACTTGCCTGGATAGGTGTCATGGAGCATAGCATAGTATACTGATAATGCCTGCTCAATTGCCGGTTGCCAGCAATCACCACAAGGGTGCGTTGCTTACCTATACAAGGCAGAAAATGTGAACGATGAAAATTAGCCTCCCTCGTGCGTTCTTGTATTTTTGGTGCTGTTTTTGGCATTTGTCGTTGTACATGGCGGGGCTGTCATTTCACGAGACCCCAAGCACCACCCGGGATCATGGAAAGTGACTGAAGCTTATTTCGAGGAAAGACTGCGTCTCAACTTCTACCTCCTATATACGCAATAGTGTGCGGTAGGCACCTTTTTGTGACTGACATTAAGGAAGGCCTGTGTGGTTCCCCTTGTGCATTCTGCTCAGGCTCCATTCAAAGCCCAGCTTGGCTCAAGCCTCTCTGGCGTTAAAGCTGGATGAGCCCATGTACCCTTCCAGGTCCTGTTTTGGTGCTGCTTGACTGGCTCTCACTGCTTACCTACCCACATCTTTCTCGCACTGTTCGAGGTATATAGTGACGGGCGTCTGACAACAGGCACAGTGCATCATTACGAAACGTGAGCCCCGGCACAGCTAACACCTTCCACACTGCTTACGTGACTTCGTAGCGGTTGTTACCCCAGAGGACCCTGGCCGTTGCAATTCCTCTTCACCTTCTAAACTTTGAAGCCAAACCAAATATGCAGCAAAACCAAAACATGCACTACCTTTCAGCATTTTAGCACCGCTTCTCGGCATCATTGTCGTTGTAGCAATGCTCTGTTTGTTTGTAGTATAGATGGTGATATCACAACATCTTCCTTGTCACTCATGGTGCTTGCAGGAACTTCGCAGAACATGAGAACATTGAAACTGCATAGAGCTGACACTGCTGTGGAATGACCAAAATATGCGGTTGCAATTTCCGCTTGCGTCAGCCAGCTCACCACAATGCGACATCGGGACGTGGCATGTCACAGTGTCGTAGGACGCCAGCTACGCTTGATGTGGGAACCATCGTATAATGCCTGTCTTTATCGTGCATGTGTTTCACGTTTACTTTGCCAACTGATGCAATGAAAAGAGTTTTTGGTGGAGGCTATCGAGTTGGCAGGTTACGACCGCCTGAGCATTCAACTAAGTGGTGATTTCACTTGGCTATTCGTTTCAGTGGAATGTCTAATCTTGATTGTGATGTCAATAGTCTATTTTTTGGCTCGTTTGTTCGAAAGTAACTCTGTCGGTCTATCTAAGGAAGCCTCAAGGAAAAGCTTTGCTAAGGCTGCACTGGCCTTGACAATTCTTTTTCTTCAGACCGAGATAAGACCACCTGATTTCATTTTGAGCAAGCCAGCACACTGCAGAGGAGGAATGATCCAGATTTAGCATGAAGTTATAGGTTTCACATGAGCACATTCCATTTGTAGCTGAAAAAGAGGTGTCACTTAATGAGAAAGACAAGTGAAACAAAAACATTATTAGGTATTTCGGTTAAGAAAGCTGTGCATACTTTAGCTCAGCTTTCAGTATTTTGGGCTCATTTTACTTTTTAGCTGTGAGTTCATCTATGATCACTATTAGTTCACTTGGAGCATGTAAAATACATTGGACGTGACAGACAACCGCACTTGAGCATCCATCATATGTCTGAGCTGTGTCTTCTTTTTTTTTCAGTTGAAGTGTATGTCTCACTTAGCTTGATCAGTATCTACTTCATGTACTGAATACCTTTTTACAGGGTTGCGTCGCCACAGGAGACTTGTGCGCTTGTGGGTGTTTGGTGAGTGGCGTCACCAATCACCATGAGCCCTGAGCCCAGCATGGGTTCAGACCCCCTGCATGCCTGGCTGTGCTAGGTGTCGCCGTGTCTGATGAAACTGGGGTCCTGGCAGTTGAGCCAAGCCCGGGCTAGGTTTCCTTCAAGGGCCCTCCAGGTTGGGCAACACACCACCCCAGCCCGCACTCCTCACAGACAGATGTCCTGCGTTGGCTCGCCCAGGACGATCCGGTCAGTCGCTTTGCTTTCTTGTGATTTTCATCTCCATCCCTGTTTTCAACCTCTTATCTTTCAGATGTAACAGAATTCTTTGAAAGGGAAGAAGAATTATATAGCCCATGGGTGTTGACAACCACTAGGGTGTGACATGATAACACCAAATGCTTTACTATGAAAATATCTCACTCCATAAAAATCCAATGGCCTTGGCACGAATAGGGTTTGCGTGGTTAGAACGACTGGATGCGCAGCAGCCTCAGGGTCTTTCTCTTTGAATAGACCTATCTCACCAGCCAATTTCGTGAAGCCGCCACTGCCGCAATGCATCAAAGGAACTTTAGTCTTTTTGCATGTGGGAGAACCCCGCTGGAGCTTTGCGCGTGACGAGATGACACGAGCTGTCTCATGCACTGCCCCCTGCCTCCTGTAAACTAAAGTACATGCGTGGAACGCTTAGTGAGATCTGTTTATTGGGACGATTGATGGCAACAATAGATTACTGTTGCCATCTATGGTTGCGGACAGCTGGAGCACAAGTTGAGACAGCTGTCTCTACTGTCTAGGCAAACCCGGTATCTCGGTGTGCCCACGGCGGCCCCCTTTCTTGGTGCGGCATGACTACTGTACAGCATGGAGGGTGAGATCCTCATGCATTCTTTCAGATGCGTGGTGTCTACACCACTAGGATAGCAACATTCGGCACTGTGGGTGCACTGGCATAAATGAATAGAGACAAATGTATTTTTCTTGGTAGAGTATTTGGTGACACTGTCAACTGGCATGCTTGCAGCCAGGCTAGCAATGGCCATGGTGAGGTGACTCACATCCCAAATGTCCCAAGATGCCTTTGTCACATTCTAATCATTGCGTTTGATGTGCTTGCAAGAATGGGATATTTACAATAAAACATAGCAGTTCATTCAAGATAGATATTAAACATACTTTTATATTAATCTGTATATGCTTGTAGTGTAATTTCATAATCACTGCAGGTTCAGAAGGTTAATTGACAACAAAATTTGATTGTTTAATTTTTTTTGGTTTTGTAATGTATGGTTCCAGGTGCATCAACGTAAGGCATAGGCATTGTTGCATGTTATGACTCCAAAAGTTTGGGTCTATACAGCATGAATAATTGTATTTTTGGTGGTGATCATACCAAAAATAGCATGTTGTTATTTCAGCAATTGCTGCTCGTGAACTCGAGAGACTGGAATTGGAGCTATTGCGACTTCAAGATGTAACGAGATTTCAGCTGCTCTTCGGATCATGGCCAGGCAGCGGAATGGATCTTCAATCCTTTGGCGTGCTTGATGGTTTAGACCGTGAAACTTCCAAAATTGTGTTTGCCTTGCAATGTCACAACGTTCAAAAAGATTTTTCGTGTGAAGCCAGCGTAAAACATCTCTGTTTGCTACATTGTTACAAGTTTGTCACCCTGTTTCTTCTTTTTTTTAATGGTGATTCAGAACTGCTGTTTGCAACACCGGAGCCCACGGCCGAGCACCTCATGCTGCAAGCACCAGTAAAAAGACGCAAAAGAGGGTTAGCAGACAAGGCCCATCATGTAATCGATGCCACTAGCCCGACAGCCCACAAGACCACGTATTGTATGCAGCAAACCAGTTGTCGTTGTTAACCTGTCTCAACCACGACATGCCGGCAGCGGTGGGATCCAGTGTTGCCCATGGCAAGAACAAAGGCTATATAAAAATGATAGGAGACGAGTGAACCTTGCAGTACGCGCTTCTGCTATTTGTATTGCAGCCACCGACAGCCTGTCAGCTGCCCTTGAATAGACCCTTTTCAAAAGTGTGCACCATCTATACTCTGTTCACCCTTAAGCTGAGACTACAGTGCCTGCCAGACCAATCAGCCACCTCCCTTGGATCACCCAGTGATGTGATTGCTGTGCCATTTGCGCCAAATATAACAGCTGCAGGCCTCGCTACTGGACCAGATCCTTAGGGTAGGCTAGTGCAGGTTTTCAGGACTTTCGATAATCGCCTGAAATAACATACTATTAGATTTGATTTCGTACCAAGCACTGACAGTACTCGGAAGTTTCGCAATAAGTCTCGTGATCTTTTCTGGTGGGTTAGTTAGCTTTGTTGAGTGCGCTTCTCACCGCACACTGGTGTACTGCAGTGAAGCAACAATTGCGAACTAGGCGTTGCGACGTTGCGTGTCTTTCTTCACTGTAGCACACCCGCGTGCTAAGGGCACCACGTCTCCAGAGCGAGACGTGGTGCAAGGGGTATATATGGACTCTTTTGTAGGTTTATTTTTTATGCTTTGTTTTTTTGTCCGATTTAGGAATTGCAGTTTTGTTACAACCCCCCCCCCCCTTAGAACCTGAAGGACACATAAATCTAGGTACTCAAAATGATTGTATTTTAATATTTGTTCAGTGGGATTACGTACCTAAGATAATCATTCACGGCAGTTTGCGCTGTCCTTCATCAGCCGTCTTGTTAAAGTGTCTGGTACTTCCACATGCAACTAAACAGCTAGTGTTTGTTCTTCTCCTAATATTTGCCGTCTCTCCTCACATTTGCAGTGATATAAATGAAGTGTGCGGTTATGCTTCAAAAGCTTTTTTTGCTTCTACAAAATGAACCTTTGGCTGCTCCAATAGCTGCTCCAAAATGACTACAACCAATCACATCACTGCTCTTATCACCTGACCCCGCTCTTTGAGCGTAAGTATGGGCATGGGTGGGAGCCTGATGACGTGGCGAAACAGAGACATATAACTGGTCTAACGAGGACGTAGGTTCCATCGCAGTCTCAGCTTAGAGGTGAACGGAGTGTGGTAGCTGCAGCACCAATTATCGAAGTCCGCCATTGTTTGGGCCCACACTCTGGCCGATGTTGCTTGATGTTACAGAGAAAATTGCCTCATCTCAATAAACCTGATGCAAAATTGCTTGTTAGTCTGGCAACACTGAGAGCGTCGGTATTTTAATGTTAGCAAGCGTTGTCGGTACTGAAGCACGGTGGATGCATTGGAAACAACCGTAGAGGCAGTGTGCGATGGCGCAGCAGCTGTGTTTTTCGCCTTCCGACCATGGAACGTGGACAAACAGTTTAAACAACTTACTGCAACTGTCTGACGAAACTTTCGGAGGCCTATGCACACGCTGGCGACAACCTGCAGTGTGTAAGCTTCCACAGTGAAGGCGTAGGACTTGCTGCAGTGCTTCGACGAGGTTGTTGCCAGCATGCAGAGGCCTCCTAGAGTTCCATCAGACAGTCGCGGTAGGTTATTTAAACTGTTCGTCCACATTTCATGGTCAGAAGGCGGAAAACACAGCTGCTGTGCTATCACACACTGCCCGTACGGCTCTCTCCGATGCCTCCACTGTGCTTTGGTACCGACGACGCTTGCCAACATAAAAATGGCGACGCTCTCAGTGTTGTCAGATCACCAAGCAATTTTGCATAAGGTCTATTGAGCCTATTTGACTGGTTGCCATCTTTTTTTTTTAAACATTGCATATATTGAAAGCTTTTGGCACAGTGAATCATACCAGGGTGGATGCAAAAGTAACCGGAATGAATTTCTGAAAGGCGGGCCGTTTATAGTACCAGCTTCCTCAGCTACCAGCGCTTAGCAGCACCCCTTCCGAGTTAGTTTGCCGGCTGGCATTGTCTGCTATAAATGTTTTTTTCCAAACGCTTCAAAATCGTTTTTTTTTTTGCAACGTCTGATATCAAGGAACAGCATGCGGTCGTGAAATTTTGTTTTGGGAAAAACTGCCGGAAACTTGTAATGTCTCAGAGAGCTTGCAAAGAAGATGCCAATAAGAAATCTCATGTCTATGAGCGCTTTTGTCGCTTTAAGGCCAGTGAATTATTGATTGACGACCAACCTCGTTCAGGGCGGCCCTCAACCTCCTCAACTGATGAAAACATTGAAACATTTGGGCATTGTTCACTCAGAGTTCGTTCCTGTTGGTGAATCTGTTAATCAGGTGTTTTACCTGGGAATTTTGCGACACTTGCCAAACTCAGGAAGGCAGAAATACCCCGATGTGAGGGAAAGGGGGAATGATAGTCCCATTACAACAATGCCCCAGCACACACTGCCCTGTCAGTGCAACAGTCTTTTTAGCAAAATGGCCATGACACCGCTTCTCCACCTCCCGTATTCTCAGGACCTCGCTGGCCCCATGTGACTTTTTTCTGTTAGCTCGTATGAAAAGTCTTGAAAGGACATTGCAAAAAACGAAAAATGATTTCGAAGCGCTTGGGGAAAAATTTACAACATGCCGCTAGATCCTTAGCAGACGACACCGGTCGGCAAACTGACTTGGTGTAAGATATGCGCCTGCTAGGCGCAACTGCGAGCGTACCTTCGCGTCAATGGAAGAAGACGACGAGTGACAAGGTTTGTGAGTAATTTCGCTCAGCCTTGCTTAGGGTTCTGGACCCGTAAGCTATTGGTGACTCTTGCCCAGAGTCGGCCACGTGACTCAAGACAGCTCCAAGACCATAAGGCGAAGCATCGCAGGTCAATACTAAAGGCTTGCTGATATCGTAGTGAGTCAGAACTGCCGTTGACTTGAGCAGTTCTTTCGCCTTGCGATAAGCCTCAGCTTCGAGGACGGTCCATGTCCAGCTCGCCCCCTTATCCAGCAGTCTGTGCAACGGCTCCAAGGTGTGAGCAGCTCCCTTGAGGAAACGATGGTAGAAGTTAAGCAAGCCCAGGAATGACTGTAGTTCCTGTTTGTTCTTGGGCTCTGGAGCTTCATGAATGGCTTTGACCTTGTCTTCAGTTGGTCGTACCCCGTCCTTGTCAATCCTGAATCCCCAAAACACGACTTGCATTGTGTTGAACGTACATTTTGCTTTGTTAAGGCGTAACCCGTCTTTTTTGAATCGCTGCAGCACAGCTCGCAGGCGTCTATCGTGCTGTTCTTTGGATTCTCCGCCGATAAGGAGGTCATCCAAAAAAATTAGTACTCCTTCAATTCCGGCAAGTAACTCCTCCATATAACGCTGGAAGATCGCTACGGTGACGGATACTCCAAATGGAAGACGGTTAACCTTGAAAAGTCCCTTGTGCGTCGTGATGGTGAAAAGCTTTGCTGACTCATCATCGACGGTCAACTGCTGGTAGGCCTGTGCAAGGTCAAGCTGTGTAAAGTGACGGCAACCCGCTAAGTTGCTCAGGAGTTGCTCAGGCGAGGGCAATGGGTAAGATTCCCACTTCACTGCCTTGTTTACGGTACTTTTATAGTCACCGCAAATCCGCAATTCACCACTCTTTTTCAGGATTGGGACTATCGGTGTAGCCCAATTTGAGTGTTTTACAGGTTCAAGGATTCCCTGCTGGACCAACTTTTCTAGTTCTTGCTCCACCTTTGGACGCATCGCATAGGGAACTTGCCTTGACTTGCAGAACTTAGGTGCAGCAGATCTGTCGACCTCCACACGGATGGGTAGTCCCCGACTCTTTCCCAGACCAGCGTCGAAGATTTCCTTGAACTACTCCAGGAATCCGCTACCCTCCTGGGTGTTCCTGAGTTGGACACCTGTGAGGCCGATTCCTAGATGCTTGAACCAGTTTCGTCCAAGAAGGCTTGCGTACTCTCCCTTGACCACCAGAAGTGGCAGAGTTGCCGACCTTTCTTTGTGTTTAACCTCCACGAGTACTCTTCCTAGGACGATAACAGGCTCCTTCGTATATGTGCGTAGCGCAACAGTAGATGGTTTCAGCCTCTGATTTGGAATATGAAGTCGTGCCATTGTTCTCCTGCTTATGACAGCGAACATGCATCCTGAGTCAACCTCCATCGCTGTTGGCTGTCCGTCGATGTCGACGTCTACGAGGATAGCAGGTTCGTTGGACGAGAGGTTGTACAGCTCGTACGTCTTGGTGGTATCGCCGTCTAAAAGATCAGCTTGCGCCTTCCCCCGTCTTGCTCTTGTAGGACTTTTCTTAGCCTTCTTTTGAAGACAGGCTTTGACAATATGCCCCTTGCGGCCACAGAACAGGCATGTAGCGTTCTTGTAGTGGCAATCCTGTGGAGAGTGTGCCCCGTTGCATCGATAGCACACGGAAGTCGCTTGATTGGATTTAGGCTTCGCATGATGTTGTGCAGGTGGTGACGGTCCCGGTCCATCTTTAGCCACGCTGTGGATTTGGCTGACGTCCTTAGGCGTAGTCCTAATCTCCATGGCATTGTTCTTCGCACATTCCGCTGCTATTGCCAACTTCTCCGCTTGAGCCAACGTAAGCTCGGCTTCGCTCAGCAGACGTCGTTGCAAGGCCTCATCTTTAACTCCACAGACAATCTGGTCGCGCAAACTGCTGTCGAGGGCGTCTCCGAAGTTGCAGTTAACTGCAATACGGCGTAAGTCCGCGATGAACGCAGCCATGGGTTCGTCGCTGTGCCCGCTTATTCTGCCTCCTCGTCGCCAAATTTGTTATGTACATTTAATTACATTGAAGCTATGTACATATATACAGGTCAGGTTCAGGACAGTACATGATGAACTGGCGGTTCGATCTGCGGTCAGAACTGCACGAGCACGAGCACTCACAAACCTTGTTACTCGTCGTCTTCTTCCATTGACGCGAAGGTACGCTCGCAGTCGCGCCTAGCAGGCGCATATCTTACACTTGGGAAGGATGCCGCTTAGCGCTGCTAGAGGCGGATGCTGGTACTACGAACGCCTGGCCTCTTCTCTTGAAATTCATTCCAGTTACTTTTTGGGTACCCCCTCATGTTTTTTTATTGTTGAAACTTTGGTTCTACGGCCCAGTATCTTGCTTGGTGCAAATCATATCCCTTTTTGTGTTATACATATTTTCAGATTTTTTTTTAGAATGGTGAAATGACTGGTGTACATATTTTGATTATTTAATGTTTGTAAGGCATACATAACATTGTTTTTGGTTAAATGTTTCCTGTTTTCATGTAAGTTTATTGGTTCATATTCAAAGGTGGCAGCCAATAAGAAGGGTGCAAGGTTGTTTCTGGCTTCAGAAAGTATAGTTACTATAATTATTATAGTTTGATAGACCAGTGCTGGAAAAATACTTATTTTCAGATTTCCATTTGAACAATGACTCAGAAATACCTACACGGTTGTTTTAAAACGTTTAATTATTTTTTAAAGGAAAATATTTTCAATATAAAATTGTATTCAGGTTTGGTAAATAAAAGAATACAAATAATTGCCACCTGAACACTTCGTCTCCATTATAGCCACTTTATATATATAAACAGTATAGTTTTGGTTGTAATGACACATTGTTTATGAAGTGTCCCCATGCTTGGAAAGTGACAACCTTTTGATGTTATCACAAAAATAAAAGATTTAAAATAATTACATAGGGGTGTATATGTCCTCCAAATGCAGCACATACAAAATTTAAAAAATCTCGGTTACGCTATTTTTTATATATATATAAATTGTACACCAATACGTTTTTTTTTTTACATAAGTTTAATTTGGGGTTTTTAAAGTAAAGCGAGTAGAGCGAGGTCACTCGACCAACACGGGAAAGCACGCCGCCAGCGTTTGCCCGCGACAATTAGGGGGGGGGAAGAACGAGTTGAACAACACAAGACTACGAATTATGTTACCTTTAGCCGATTAGTGTCCAGGAATGCAGATATTGTTGTAACTTTTGCTGCTATTGCTCGCGCGGAACGAGCGTGAGGCAGCATGGCTTGAGTAAGTTTATCACTGCGTGAATCTGAAACCGAAACTGATCGGGGGCATGCCGTGTGGCGTTACTTTAGCCGATAGCTTTCACATCATGTTGCCCTTCGAAGCGCTAGACTAAGAGAGGTGTCTAGCTTGCCAATTTAAAGACATAGACCACTAGTATACCAATAATACTTGTAAACACTTTTTGTATTCATCTAGTAAACAGTAGCAGTCACTTGCCTAATCCTTGTCAGAATGTGGTAGGGCATATATACGATTCGGGTCGGTGGGGTAGATAGAGTAGAGAGTCGCGGATGTGTTGTGCTAGAGTTGTCTGTGCTTTGTTGTACTGCTGACATGTATGTGCCTGTAGTAGTGTTCGGTATCTTGGTGATGTGTGTGTGTGTGTGTGATGTGTTGGTGTAGGCAGTTGAATAGCGCGAGTTCGTACATAAGTACATTTTTTTGGTGCCACCTAGCGGTTACTACTACACTTCCTAGGTGGCGCAAGCTGCCGCTGGATTCAATAAGCTAAGTGTCGAGTAGTCCTGTAGCTATTGATTTACAAACAGCTGGCCTGGCTGGCCTGCGGTTCACAGGTCTTCCTACGTCCCTGCTTCTCTGTTCGATAACAATCGTAATAATTGTGCCACTCAGCAGACTCAGCCACCTAAATGCTCGTTTTGTGTCGAAGAGGTGCGAAGTGCAGGCACAGACGCGCACGAATGGATAACCACGCCGGTAAAGGTAAACCCAAACTAGAAAAGAAAGAAAATAGCGGTAGCGTTGGTGCGGAGTTGAACGCCTCTCGTCGGTGACGACGAAGGCGCCCAGCGATTCATCGCCACACACGACAAGCATACGTTGTGTTCAATAAAGTCAGCATGCCCATTCCTCGTGTAACGATTTCTTTTTTGAGCGTTCACCGCCGGTGGAAAAAATAGTCAATCTAGCGAGATGCCGTCGGGGGCGATCGCGGAAATTCCGGCACACACACTGCCGTCCTTACAGAATATAGGTACGGTACCGGTGTCTGGGGACGGATGTTTAGAGTGTCTGAAGGCGCTTAAAACACGTCGAATAGGCGTATGCGCTCTATTCTCTCACTCGGCCGAAAAGCCGTGCTCTTCGTTAGGCCTTACCGGGGAATTCGAGCCTCGCTAACCGGCCGCCATGTTGCTTTTCGGTGTGGTCAAATTTGACAACTTGCTTTATGACTACGTGTGGGTTCGTCATTTTTACCCTAGGGGTCGTTATATTTGGGACAACTTTTTACCACCTCAAAGGTAGTCGCATATGACTACCTTTTTTCTTAGAGTGTAGGTGTCTGTATACACATTTCACGTCTTTGACGAGTGGCCCTCTTGGTGACGCATGATGTAACCACTGAGAACCCCGGAGGCAAACCTCTTTGAGAATGCACCAAAGAGCCTTTGTCGCGTTATTTTACCTGCCTTAATCTGTGCAGAGGTTATATGGAGAAGTAGTTGAAGGATGTATCTACATTCTGTGCATATTAAAATACTTTTCATTACCCTTTTTTTGCCCAGTTCATTGGAAGCTGTAAAATATATCCCTCGGAATATAGTTGACCTAACATACAAATAACTGGACACCATGACATAACCATCCCAGACCACGAAAAATTCTAACAATGCCAAGAGTAGATTTGCTCCTTGATTGCTATAGAAAAAGGGTGCGCAACCTTTTGTAGGGGCAGGCCGAGTCGTCACGAAGCCGACACGGAGGAGGCCGGACGGCGAGTCGTAAAGACGGGAGAGGGGGGGGAGGGGAGGGGGGGGGCAGACAAAAAAAAAGGAAAAAGGAAGTTAAAGGGCAACTCCGGCCAAAACTCAAAATGAGATAAATTACTGGTATCGCTGTAGTGACACAAAATACGACCCCAGCCAAAATATTACGTCCGGTGGACGCCGCATTCTGTACTAATGACGATAATAAAAATGCGACCCGCCGTGAGCCGCTGCTCCTTAGCGGGCGGCCAGCGGGTTGCCGATTGCTAAAGCAACATTGGGCCGTGACATCAGTATCGTTCTCTTTTTTTCCTCCGGTCCGGGCGCTGCGCGGAGTAGGCTTCTTTGAGCCGCTACCACCGCTACTTCGGCATGTGATTGGCGTGTTTAGCCGTTGCTCTTAGCTGTAGCCCGTTTAGCTTCGGTATAGCCTTTTGTTTATTTGCTTGTGAGGACTCCAAGACTCGATCGTTTCAGCGAGCAACTGGGTGCGCCCAAGACTGCCCAACTGTTCCTCGAAAGATGCCGAGTACAACTTGTAGCGCTGTGGGCTGCTACAAACAACCCGCTGCGCAACCCGGAGGTGCTTTTTCACAAGTTTCCAACGAACCGGAAATCAGAGTAGGTTTGGGCGAACGCTGTTCGACGAGTGGACTTTTGACTTCGGCTTTTACGCGCCCGAGTAAAAAAGAACGAGAAACTGACGTGTACAGCCCAGCACACGTGTGTTCGGGCGCCGCAGCCCACGCCGGAGAGCCTCAAAGCTTCGTGTCTGGGACTGACCCGCAGCGCGAAAGCGAGAGGGCCCCCAGTACTGTACGTCACTGGCAGCGCGGCGTAGAGCAACGCCGCTCCATCCACGGAGCCACGATGACAATTTAGGCCTAGCGACGAGTACGGCACCGAACGAGTTCACGGGTTTTCCAGTCGCTAGCTTTTTGGTATACGCACTAACTCTTGCTACATATGTTGGATAACCACCACGTATACAGAATTAAAACAAAATCAGCTTACCTCCTATCTTTAGACGGCTAGCGCAACTGAGGTAAGTGCCGCTCGGCCTGCGTACTCGTTGAGCGAGAACGATCCTGACGTCACGTTCACATAGCTGCTGATTTCCAGTGTTGCCGGGGCCTCGAGCGGCTAGTTTCGGTTTTGTTGACCGCGCCCCAAACAAAACTTTGAGGCGTCAATATCTTTAAAACTGCGCACGATAATGAGAAAGAAATTACTCCTTGCAATTCAGGGACGCTGACTGCGCTAAAAACAGTTATAATCCCAAAATCGAAAGTATGGACCGGAGTTGCCCTTTAAGACATTCTCTGCCTAAGTATGGGGATCTTCGACAATGCCAAATGGAAGAGTTATTTGTTCCTGTCCAGCACCATTTCTGGTCCTAACTTCCGAGTGGTTCTTGGAACATGATTTCGCCTCTTGTACTTCTTTCTTTTCTTCTTCTTTCCAATACATGTGAGTTGAGAATGTGCACTTGTCGGTCGTCTGAGTGTCTCTCTCCTTTGTTCTTGTCTTTTTGTGCGAAACTTTACCATGTGTAAAGGCTGAACTCCATGGGACGAATATGCTGCGAATAACCGACGAATTTTGCCCGGCGGCTTTTGCACGGCGCGTGGAATCAACACAGTGGCTGCTATGTCGCGCGCAAAGCAAGCGTGCTGTCGGGCGGCGTTCGCCAGTTATTCGTCGCATAATTCGTTCCATGGAGTTCAGCCTTAACGCCATTTAATATGTATTAAATAAACGACACTTGCTTCAGGCAGCAAGCTACTCCCTACGAAAATTATATGTACTAACACTAGTGATACACGGACCTCCAAAGAACTACAAAAACAGATCCAAGTGAATACACCCACGACTGTCGAAAGCCGCATAGAGTGCTTTAACATCTATGCTTAGAAGCTTGGCCACAGGCAGTAAAGCGCCTGGTGAAGGAGCCAGCCAGTTCCATATATAAGGCAGACCCGACTAAAAATACCCAACCTGGCATTTACAAACAGTGCCACTCGAGTAGTTGGCCAGTCACGTGACAACCTTTGAAGGCAAAGAATCGTCTGACGGTTGTAAAAAAAACAAAAGAAATAACTAAGGGTATATAGTCAAACCCTTCGATAAAAAAGGAGACTGTTTGTTACAATCAACACTCCTGAACGTAAATGTGAATGCAAGACAAGATTCGCGCGGCGGTGGACGCTCCAGAGCCGACAAACAAGGCAGAACTACAAGCTTTCTTGGGACTCTTAGCGTTCTGGGACAGAGTTTTGCAAGAAAGAGCGACGATAGCAAAATAGTTTTATAGGCTACTGAAGCAGAAGGAAGAATGGAGATGGGAGGACAGACACCGTAAGTCTTTCTAGAAATTGAAGCAACTAGTAGCGCTGTACATAGTGCTGGCACACTATGATGAAAGGGAACCATTACTGTTGTCATGCGATGCTTCAACATATGGTGTGGGTGCCCTGCTGGCACAGTTGGACTCAGAAGGCCGAGAGACTCCGATAGCCTTCGCGTCCAGGACGCTGGGAACCTCCGAGCAAAACTGTTCTCAGCTGGACCGAGAAGGCCTGGCCATTTTGTTTGGGGTCAACCATTTTCATAAGTGCGTCGCAAGACGGAGTGTGATCATCTACACAGACCACCAGCCTCTGCTAGGCATCCTAGGAGTTGAGAAGCCTGTTCCACAAGTCCTGTCACCGAGGATGACCCAGTGGTGTGTCAGACTGGCAGCTATAACTACGAGTTAAAGTACCGACCAGGAAAACGCCATCAGAATGCGGACGCCCTTAGCCGACTTCCGCTGTCAACCATTGAAAATGAGCCGGAGGTTCAAGGAGATATCCTGATATTTGAGGCTTTGTCCCGTTCACCATTGTTCGCCGAACAAGTGGCGAGAGAGACGGCAGCCGACAGCGTTCTTGCGAATGTATACCGAGCCATCCTACAGGGTACCCTTGACCGGTTACAAACGCCGGAGTACTCGGCGTGCAGAACCAAAGAGGCAGAGCTGTCGAACCACAGGGGCTGTTTATGTTGAGGAGCACGAATCGTGATTCCTACACAACTGAGAAAAGACACGATGGCTCTGATGCACTCTGGACATCGCGGGATTGTGGCAATGAAAGCATGCACTCGGAGCTACGTTTGGTGGTCCAGAATAGACACCGATATCGAGACAGCAGTTGCAGAATGCAGCACCTGACAGATGCACCAAAGGTGTTGGTCCGAAGAACCTATCCCTGTCTGGACTAGGCCATCAAAGCTATGGGACACCCTTCAACTGGACTCTGCATGTCCGGTCAATGGTCAGATCTTCCTGATTGTGGTGGACGCGTTTACGAAATGGCTGGAAGTGCCGGTAGTCTGCAATATGAGCTTGACCGAAGTCATTAGGAACTACGGGCCATTTCTGCGACTTTCGGCCTGCCATGGAAAGTTCTGTCTGACAATTGCGCAGTGCTGGTATCCGAGGAAATTAGAACATTTTACCGCAACAACGGCATCCTGGCGGTGACAAGTTCTCCGTACCATCCTGCCACTAATGGGACAGGCGGAACGCACGGTACAGGAGCTCAAAATTTATCTCGCCAAGAGAGGGAAGGAAAAAGTAAGGTGTGCACTGGCAAGGTGTTTGTTTAAACAACATACCACCATTCACGTCCCCACGGACAAACCGCCAGCTTGGCTAAGGTATGGAAGGGCGCTTCCATCAGCTTTGGAGCGACTAAAATGTTCTCTGTTTGAAAAAACTGTGAGGACGGCCGATTCCTCTACCATCTCTGAAGAACCTGAAATAACGGCCGGTTTCACGGACTTACATGAACTGAACGTCGGACAGGCAGTTTGAACGAAGAAGTTACCAAGCAGTCAAGGTTGGATTACTGGAATGGTCGAACGTCGAATGGGCCTACGCTCATGGATGATCCGCATAGATCAAGGGTTGGTGCGCCGTCATCGCAACCATATATGAAAGCGATGGACAAACACCGAGGTGCGAGAAAAAGCGGACACGTGGCCTCCTGTCTAGAACATTGAGATGGACAGCTCGGCTCCAAAGCAGCCACCATCTCACAGCTCTGGTAGTCAGGCCCAACCAACCAAATCACATACGGGAGCTGGTGACAAGCCAACGACTTTGCCTCAGGAACCAGTGTCAGCGTCTACGACGGCTGGCAGTAATCCGGCTTCGGGTACTCACTGGGCCACCCAGAACCCGACGACCTCCGCAACGCTACGGGTACCACAACTAGTTGGAGAAGGTGTTAAAGGGGCGATGCAACAATTATTGTACCTTGCGCAAATACCGCTTAGAATGGATCCCTGACGTTAATGACATATGAAACACGCGTTCGTTTTTCACCCCACGCAATAGAAGGTCCAGAAAAAATTAAAGAAAAACGAGCAGCGTCTCACCCCCTCAACTCGCAGCCAGAACAAGCGGCCACGTGATCTGGAGTCCATTATATGCCGCCAATGTTGATCATAGCCACGCGCTCGGGTTGGCAAAGCACAGGACACGCGCTTAGTTCCAGACATTGTTAAGGCTCGGCTATTGTCATCGTTGCAGCGATTGGACACGGGCCACTACCCGAATGCTTCTCGAGCTAGTAATTATCACGAGCTCAAGTCGAGTGCCCACGGAATGCTCCGGTCCAATCTATGAACCGCATTTAAATATCGTCATTGGGGTGTACTGCGATCCCCACGTTACGTCATCAAATTTTGCAAAGAAGAGATTGAATTAAAATTATCGCTTTTGTCCGTGAAATTAAACCGCAACAAAGGAGTTTCTTGGCCAGTGGCGTTGCGTGTAAGTATCCTTGAGTCCCACTAGTGCCAGTAAGCTCGTAAAGTGAAAACTAGGGGTGCCTTCATGTGCGCTTTGCTGGGGTGATGACATCTGGCCATTTTGTTTCCAATTCTTATTTTTATTTTTTGTTCTGAAGCACGTGAAAGAGCGTGTCCCTGCACGCGCCTTGGCGCTGACTGTGCTGGCGACATTTTGTTTCCGGCGATTTCTTTGTATTTTCTCTGTAGAGCGCGTGCTGTCGGCATCGAGGTACTACAAGGTGGCATCACCCTAAACAGAAGGCCATTGAGGCACGCTAGAAAAAACATTCCAATTGAATATCGTTGCACCACTCCTTCACGTACTGACTGACAGATTGGCGCTTTCAGCTCGTGGCTACTCGAGGAGCGTGAGGACTGAGCGCTTGAGGCGCGGGGTGCGCGAGCAGGTGAACGCCGGGCTCCCAATCCGACTTTTGACGAATATGTGCTGAAACCTATACTTCGTTTCAGCTTGGGTCGAGACGCAGCCGATGCTACAAGCGCGGGCTCCGGGCTTTCAGCGTCCCTGCCAGGCACGCGCGCTCGTGCAGTGCAAGCACTGTCCAGGGCCACATGCTTGCGCTTGTAGCATCGGCTGCGTCTGGACCCAAGCTGAAACGAAGTATAGACGCGCGACTTGGTTCGAGACTAAGTGGCTAGAAAACAACGCGCTCGCAAGGCCTCTCCCACCCGTTCGACACCCAAAACATCAGCCACATCCTGTTCGCCCATTGAGCCGCTGTGAACTAGAATCGGCTCCACCAAACTCGCCTTTGTCCTGTAGTAACGTAGAGAGTTGATCTAGCTGGTACCAGGTGCCTTCATGTGCGCTTTGCTTAGGGTGGAGTCATCCGAGCCATTTGTCCCACACTTTTATTTTCCTTTTTTGTTCAGAAGCGCGTGAAAGAGCTGTCCCTGCACGCGTCTGTGGCGCTGACTGTGCTATGGCGACATTTTGTTTTCGTCGATTTCTTTGTATTTTCCCCGTGAGCACGTGCTGTCGGCATCGGGTACTACAAAGGGTGGCATCACCCTAAACAGAAGGACATTGAGGCACCTTCTCTGGTACCTAGAGACATACCTAAAACAGCGCACCAACACAGCTTCCTCTTTTCTTTTTTTCTCAATACATAAGTTGGGAGTCATCGCTCTTTCCTGTGTTCTATTCTCTTCCTCCTGTGCTTGTGCGCTGCTTTAGGTATGTCGCTTCGTCCCCATCCTGGGTTATCTTCTGCCCCGAAGTCAACACAAAGAAGCCATCTTCCCTCCCTGCTCGGCCAAAAGGAAGAGAGATGTTACTAAAACCATTTACTCTCGAATTGATGTTTCTACAAAAGTTCCATAGATTAAACCGATTACACCAGTGGTCACCTGTTCACCGACACGATGTAACAAACCAGAAGTACAGAAATATACGAGCTTGAATTATTGCAAGTCCGCTGAATGTACAAGAATTCCTAAGAGGCCATTTGAAGTGTCCTTTGATATAAATTTTAGCATTTCCAATTTTACACTGTTTTATATCACGCGTTCTTTTCAAGTAGGTTATGGTAGTACCAGATGGCATGGTTGACACACTGCACAAAGTGCTCCTTTCCAAGATGTGTGTATCAAAGCAAGAAATGTATGCTTTTCCGTACGTTATATGTACGTTTTGATAAAATAGCAGAGACTGATTGTAAAGGCATGTTTACAATGCCCATAGTTCACCAGATAAAGAGGGTCATTACTTATAGGTAACAGAGAGCCAAACCTTTCTTAGAGTTCATGAGGCAAGGCAAGCATTGCAGTCTACGTCCTGCAGCTTGGAGTCTTTACAACATTTTCTTTTTTCCAGAAACTTGGTTGCTTGCGTTGATGGGTGATCACCCGTTCCCGACGCAATTCAAGTTCTGGATGTGCGCCGAAGTAATCAACTAGAATTGCACGCACAGCTGGGCCGCTCGGCTCCGCGGCAGTTGTGGTGTAGGCTGGCTGGTTAAGACGTGCCTTCTCCATTTCCTTAAGCGTGTACTTCAGGTTTTGCGGGTCTATGGGGTCATTCAACCGCTCACAGATGTTATGTAGGATGCAGCAGGTACGGACGCGAGTGTCCACTTTTTAAATTTTTGTTTACGTTCTTTTTATAATAGTACGAAAATTTTCCTTCAGTCGGCCGAAGGCTTTTTCTGCAAGTCGTCTTGCCTTTAAAAGCAGTTTTAAAGTCCCCTTGTGCTGGTGTCAGAACCGTGCCATGGTGGGACGGCTGGATTGGGTTCGGAATCAATGGAAAGGCCTGGTCGCACAGCACGATTGGTGGCACAGCTGTCCCAATTACGACCAGAGGCGTCTGTACCTGGAGCCCGTTAAGAAGTGCCGGAAGCCTTGAATATCGGTAGACGTGGGAGTCGTGGCACCTCCCTGGTGAGCCCTGGTTCATATACCTAAAAACATAACGGTGTTCGACGATGGCCAGCAGGATTACACTATACCAAGAGGGAAAAGACAAGAAGTAATCAATGTGAGGCTACGTGACACTTCCACTCAATGGAAATACAAGTCCATTTAAAATTTTCTTATAAACAACTAACGAGCGTTTACAGTCTTTTAATAAGTACACTGTTTCAGTACTTCAAAGAGGTTACAGATAAACCTAATAAATATGCCATATCAAGCAGAATCATCATAGCTTTTAGTGGAGAACACTTGCCGTAGAGCGCTATCACCAGTTTCTGATGACAGCAAGAGCCTTTTCAGTAGCTCATTTTTGGACAACTTCTCTGACCCCCTTTCAGACTTGCACCCCTCCCTGTTTTCCCAAAAAACACCTTTACGGAGACTATCCGTAGTGTGAACCTAGATTCTTGATCATGTTATCATTGTGCCTTGTGCTCTGTCACATCCTAGTGCTTGCACTTAAGAGACATTGCGAGGAGCTAGTATAGTCCAACCGGAGCTTTTAGCTTCTCGATGCTGTTCAGAAATGTCTAAGTTTCAATTGTACAAGCATGGTGCTCAATTCATGGTCACTGTCCACAAGCAACTCCTTCGACATAGAGCCCTGCTCGGGTTCGGGATGACCCAGAAACACAACTATATCCCAATATCTTGGACAGTTTAGTGTTGCTCATTTTTAACAGCATTTTTTGCTGGAAACACTTGTGTGTACCACTGCTGGATCATTCAAACATATACTTTCTGTGACCGTTTCGACGCTTCGATTCTAACTAAGAGCTTGTCCGATACATGAAGCACCAGCGCTGTAGCACGAAAGAGACCTGTCACCCCTATGTATACCCAGTGGGATAGTCAAATGTTGAATGAATCCTTTCCAGCCCCTTTCAATAAATAAAGGATGTCCGCAATGTACTGCACATTTTAAAAGCAAGGATTGCAAATATCAAACTTATCAACCCCTTCTACTTCTTTCCCCGAAAACAATTACCGAGTTAGGGTGACCAGACGTCCTGTTTTGGCCAGGACAGTCCTGTTTTAGAGATTAGTTACTACTGTCCCGTCATTTTGTCTGAATATAGCCAAATGTCCCGTTTGTGGAATTTACGAAATAGGCACCACGTGGGGGCAAGAAAAAAAAAGATTAGTTGTGACATTGTATCAAAATGAACAGTATAAAGATGCTAATTCCAAAATAGAACACTTTTTAGCTTTTTCTGTGACCACACTTGCCAATAAGTTTTGTTCGCACAGACGTGTATGGGGCAATTTCTTACATTATTATTATATTTGGCATGCTTATGTTTTGCAGAATTGGTAAGAAAAGTAGTTGTGTACTGTACTACTCAATGAAAAGCCCCAGAACATTGCATTTCACGGTGAACCGAATAGTAGTGGCAGAACTTTTTCATTCTTCGCTTTGCCGCCCCCCCCTTTTCTGCCTCCTTTCCCTTTCCCTCCTCCTACCCTTTTCCTTGATGTCCCATTTTCAACTTTTGAGGTGTATGCTCACCCTATCCTGGGTATACCCCTGCAAAACAACCAACTGTTTTGAGATAGTACTCCAGCAGCTGCGCGTCGCCTATGCCCGATTTGAAGATCAAAAGTGAACTATCATATATATGCCCGTGTTGATAATAAAAAATACTGAAGCGATACATGGACTGATTATGTTTGACTGGTAACTTACAATCCTTTATAATTGTGGTAGTAACAATACTGGTTCTTTGGTGGTGACACAGCCAGGTGACAACCGTCCAGGGCACCGATGGCGCTAGGAATGCCGCACACCACCTCAAACTCTAGCATGCGGTTCTGCCCAGCTCACTCTGGCGCACAACAGACACCATGGACTGCTCCAAGCTGGCGACGACTGTTGCACAGAACTCGCGGTAAATTCTGTTTACAGATGAGGGACCGACCCCAAAAATGTTTGGCGATAGTTCTGCCCTCCGCAGTAAAACAGAGTTTGTACAGGCCTTTTGCCACATGGTTCTCAACGCTGATGGGTTTCCGAATGTTCGTCTCTTTTGTTCTTATCGCTGGACGTCACACGTCAACGAGGTATCAAGGTGCACGGCAGCACTCAAAAGCGCGCTTTAAATTTCCTGTCACCAAGGTGCTCAAATGTGTCCCGACCCAGCTCTCGCCTCTCTCGTATCTGCAAAGCTCGCGCTCAATTCGCTCTACGCCCTGCCAGCCAAGAGCTGCAATTGTTACGGAATTTGCGAGGAGTGCCATTTCAGAGGTTCGCTTTCGCTCCTCATGGATTCTTGCTCCATCTACATGACGATGAACTGCCAAGGACGCTCATGCACGAGGCACATTGTCTCTAGACAACAAACGTTCCATCGTCGATTGTTAACTCCAAAGAAATTGAAAACAACTAAGCACGAGCACAGGGAGAAACAATCTAGGAAGAGGAACGAAGAAGAGCAATGAGGAACAGCTCGAACAACACAACAAGGTACAGCCGACAGTGAGCGGCAGCGTGGTTGCCAGGTGTACTTAATATTTCTGCAAATTACACCCGTAAATTTGGATATGACAAGAAACTCCTATAGAAGGCTCATGTTTTGAAAACTTTTCATAACAACTAAAAGTACCAAATAGTAATGTTTACATAAATAAAGATAATATTGTAATTTACATCATGGGGAAACAGCTCAGAAAACGCGGACTACGAAAAGCAAACACGACAGGACAATGATCTACTCTCAACTGAAGAATAATGAAGGAAACAAAGAAAAAAACATACATAGCATCTTAAAAGATTGCACACAAACAAAGGGCCACACTCGCCAACCGTGAAGCGTGTCAGTAATCTACATTTCTACCTTTTCCCTATGTGACCCATTGTCTTTGTTTGCTTCATTAAAATTCTTCAGTTGCCAGAACAGAATTGTCTTGTCGCGTTTGTTCTTCGTAGTCCACGTTTCCTGAGCTGTTTTCCCCATCATGTATAACGTCAACCAACTGGACCAGTTCACGTCATCAAATTACAATAATTTAATACTATTTTTAGTTTTGTTTTTCATCGGTTTGTACTCATCCCCAAAGTAATAAACATCACTGCCAAATGTCATTTTGTCGGTCGTGTGGCAGCATCTCCTTTAGAGAAAGGGCCTTAAGTGGAAACGGCATTTAGAGGAAAGAACCTTTAGGACGTCGACTGACACGGGTAATACAAGGCTTCGCCGCCGTCAACCTTGACCCCTTGCGCTCATGTGATGGTCTCCAGCACCAGAAGAGCACGCTAAAGCTTTCCGATATGTTCTTTTTCGGGACCTAAACATGCTTCTAAAGACTTCGTTTTCTAGCCTGTCTACGTCCAGCAAGCCGCGCTCAGACTTGAACCGTCGGCTAGGAGGTTCTTAGAATGAAAATTAAGCGTCCTCGATCTCACGGAGCTGAGAATTGACAAAACCAGTGGTACGGAGAAAATTCGCGGCGTTCCATAACGAGAAGCACGATCACAACACACCGCCGACGTCCGAGAGACGGCTACTAATCGCTTGACTGGCTTCACTTAGATCGGATCGCCTTGGACAGCCTGACTATCAGTTGCGTTTAATTATAAAATAAGCAAAGATGAGAACTTTAATCACCTAAAGAACAAATATCATATATAGATAACGGACTGCGGATAGCATAGCGGGTGATGGACCCCTGAGAGCACAACGACCCCGGCAGCTGACATTATTTAGCTGTCATCGACCGGTAGAGACGCTGTGATCGCCCGGGGTTCTAGGCACTTTTCGCGGTTTTCGACGCATCTAGTTGGCGGCATTTCTGCGTTTCAGATCGAGCGGTCGTGGTAGAACTTGCACAGGAACATTACTTACTCTATGATGGTGCGATTTTGACGCTGTCTGATTCAGCCTATCAGCACTTAGCGGCGGCTGCCTCTGGATTTAAGGTAAACGAAGTAAAGCCTTTATGTTAAAGTGAATTTGGGCGTTGACATGCAACCAACAAAAAAATGTTATCGATATAAAAAAAAACGTTGTAGCCGGTTAGTGCGTGAGGCAATAGACTCTTTCTGAAAGTCAGTCTACCCACCCAGTGCAGAGCCAAACCCGACGCTATAATGGCGGAAATACACAACTTTTTCGCACCAGAAAAAGCAAACGTCTTCAAAGCATAGAGCGAAAAAGAGAAAAGATGTGAATCCTTTTATGTCAGCTTCGATTCATGATATTGAGGGTGCAAGCCCAGCATGATCTCCTACACCGTCATTAGAGTGGCAATATTTGAGATTTCGGGACTGCCACAAGATGAGCCTGACTTTTGCAAAGGGACTATTGATCTCGCGGAAACAAAGGAGGCAATAAAGTTCTTCCCGAACATTGTTTCCGTTTTTGTTTTGCCCAATGAAAGGCCTGTGTAGCTCTCGATAATATTTTTCAGGGATCAGCAGAAGGAATCAGAATATAGGCATAGACAAGAAAAATGAAACTTTGGTCACTAAACTTAGGAAGCCCAATTCCCCTCCTTCTCCCTCAACCTCTCCCACATTATCCTGTAGCTTTTGCAGCTTTGGGTAAAGAGTTGTTCCATGTCTGTGTTTTGCACTTTGTCATCTACTTCGGTGTTGTGTCAGAAACTCAGCTGAAAACAGATTTTTTCGCGTGTAACATTTTATAAGTTAACTTAACCGACACTTAAGAAGCCTTTAAGGTGTCCGTGAATGTCGTTTGAAGTTTTTGCAGATCAGCTTGCGATTTCTACTCAAAGGGCAACTCCGCTCAATTCCGAAGACTTCAGGATAATGAGTGATTTCGAATCAAAAAGCCCTACTAAAAGACACTAAGTCATTTGCTTCGCGAAAATGGGATATATATTTTTAAATCTAATTTTAAACACGAGTGGAAATCGAAACCGAAACTTCGGCGCCGTCCGGCAACATTGGCCTCGGGCCGCCAAGTACATGGCCATCACGTGGTACGAGATGTCACGTGATCCTCGGCCGAACGACGGGCGGGTTGGGGGCGGGCGTGTGGCAGGCGCGAGTGTCGTCTGCTCTGCACCGCACTCTTCGCCACGTTTTGGTGTCTACGGCGTTCGACGTCTGCACAACTGCGGCATAAGTCTGCGTACGTGGTGTCCATAGTGTGGACGAAACTCCGAGAGACAATAATCACAAACGGTGAGACGACGACAGTGGTTGTGACGCGAAAGACAGCGGTAACGGCGGGACCACGGCGGGCTGCCGGTCTGCTCCCCAAAAAGCGAACTGCGCAGGCGCGTACGCCAATCACGTGGACACCGCTGAGCGCAGAGAGGCAACGTTGCTGACGTCATGCGCTACGCTCGATCGGAGAAGTAAAACAAGCAAAAGGGGGCCACGGAGATGACGTTTAGCTCAATGTTGGCTCCGCCCATGCCGTAGCCTTGACTGCGCTGTTGGTTGCGCCTGAATTCGCCCGCTCGAGTCAGCCGATTTCGGCAACTTGGCGAGTTGCAAGTTTGCCGGACCGTTTAAGAAACATTTAGACAGAACTGCGTCGTAATATTTGGCGTGTGGTCTTCCTAGGCGATGCTGAAGAGGACTGCATTGTTTCTTCAAAACCAAAAATTAAGCGGAGTTGCCCTTTAACTCACGCCCATCAGCGTGTGTTTGGTTTGCTCGCCGATTCTTTGAAGAGTTTTTTAAGGCCTTTTATGTCTTCGTAAAACAGGGGTATTACTCTAGAAATTGTAGGTTTTGAAAGGGTTGCAACCTCTTTCCAACCGCTAGGACTACGTCATGACAAAGCTTGGGCATCTGCCAACAGACATATTGTTTTTCGCGATCAGAAAAAATTCGGCTCGTTTTTCCCGCCGAATACCTTGTGTGATTATAGTGCATGAGAACAGCGCCAACGACGTAACTCTCCAATACGCGAAACCCTCTCGGATGTTAGATCGCCGTTTTTCAATTTTCCAAATGGTCATAGCGCACAGAGGTGAATGACACTGAGGAGACCACTTTAGACCGAAACTTTACTTACCATGTATTTGCCAATGATTTATGTAGTACATTTTATTGGTAAATCAATATTACCAAAGAGGGTAGTCAGATGCCCGAGTTCGAAGAGTTTCTCCCGCCTGGGATTCAAGATATCGAACTTTAAGATTCGTCACTTTTCAACTTGCTGACTCACATTGACCCTAAGAAAAGTCCTGGTCCCCACCCTTTGCATAATGAGTTTTTACGGTGGTATGCAAAGTGGACGTCAAAATGTTTAGGCATGATAGTTGCAGTTTCTCTTGAATATACAGTTTTGCTCACGTATTGGAAAACAGAAAAAACTAATCCATATCTATACATCTGGCTATCGCAAATCCGAATTATTTAGAGACCGGTGTTATTACCTAGTACCATCTACAAACTACTTGAACATAAACTATTTAAGCATATGATAGAATACCTCGAAAAAATGCGACTGCCGACACGGCTTCAGCAAACCCTTTTTGAATGTCACCCAGTTAACAGAAGTCGTGCGCTCGTTCACTACTGAAAAAACTGAGTGGGAACAAGTATGTGTTATATTTCTAGACTTTCCTAAAGATTTTGATTGCGTTTCGCACCCCAAACTTGTACACTAGCCTTTTCAATTTTTTTCTTTGTAAAGTGACCAACTAATAATCTGAATTGCTACCTACTTATCTGAAAGAAATCAGTGCGTCGGAATTAATTGCCAACCTCTACGAGCCTTCCTGTCACGGGGGGTACCGCGGGGATCAGTACTTGGTCAACGTGTTTGTCTTATATTCATGAAGGATATCGCAAAAGACACACATGTACCAATAAAGTTTTTAGCTGATGACTGTCATTTATTAAGAAATATTATCCCCTAGGATAAAATAAATATTAATTATGCCCTACTTTATATTGAACAATCATCCCCAAGATTGGTGGACATCGGCGCGTCCCTGCAACTTGCGCCATCTATCGGCTACCAAGAGCGGGGGCCACCGTAACTCAATGGGCGAAAGCCGTTTATATTCACTTACTCAAAAACTCGGCCGATAATCGCTTTGCACTCATTAAGGTTGTGTTAGGAGCGGTGTCCGTACTTTTTGGGAAAAATTTAGAAATCGTACGATCACGTTATACACAGCCAAAGGACGATCAAAAATATTTACATTGCGTCTATGGCAAGACCCGAAGAAAAAGACCGAGTTTTAATGAAAGATCGTTGTTCTGCAGAAAACGTCCTCCCATACTGGATTGCACTCATCAGTAACAGGTTGCCAAGGGACTCAGCTATCTTTTAGTAACTTTCATATTTAGGTTAATTAATTTTAAGGTAGACCGCCATTGCTCCAAATATTTAAAGGGAATGCTGCGCAACCTGTTTACGGCTTGCAAATAGCATATCAACGATCGTGGTGCGCCGAATTAACACATGAGAAGAAAACTTCTTGACCATCACTTTTACATAAACAAAGCCTATATCAAAGTCACAGTACTCAAGGTTTGAACCCGGGTTTAGAATTAATATTTATTTTATCTGTATCTTAGTTTCCATTAAAATGTATCGCTGTCTTACACAATGCCGCTGCGTGGCAAGTGGCAAAACACGCAGATACCGCACGAGGTTTGAACCCCTCGTGGGGTTCAAACCTCGGTAAGACAGCTAAAAAGGCGAGATGTGGATCTGAAATCCCAGTTTTTTGATGAACGCGCATTCCCGCTACCCAAAGGCTCGAACTCCTAGCTGTGTCAAACCTTGAATATACCGTAGGCTATATATTTTCCGGTTTTAACCGAAAAACACCGATAAACATTCGCCGGTGTCGAAAGTATGAAATCGGTTAAAGCCCAAAAACACCGGTTTTTACATATTTTCGAGCAAACGCTGGTTTCTTTTTTTTTTTTTCACTGATAAATCCTGTACTTTTATCCGATAAACATCCGCCAGTGACGGAAATAAAAAAATCGTTCAAAACAAAAATACCCCGGTTTCCACATAATTTTTCTCTAGCAATGTTTTTGTCGTTTTTTTCACTGAAAAAGTCCCGCACAAACTTTCGTCAAACACATTATCTTGCCCGGAATCATGCATTTTGCCTGTCTTTCTTTTGTGACCTACGTGTTCTTGGACTCTTGGAGAACAGTAGCTTTCTTCTACTGTTCCCTAAGGCCAGCGATCCTCCTGGGTCACCGACCTTGAAGATCACTATTAGTGGCCCGAGAGGCCAGCTACAGCCGGTGCTCTTGTTCTCTTGAGATGACAACCGTCTACATGCCCTTGTCCTATACAGACTTGTACGTAATCCGTTACAAGTAACGCAATTACTTGTAATTCCTTACATTTATCAGTAATTTAGTAACGGAATAATTACATATTTTCTAGAGTAATTTTAAAGTAATTCCCTTACCTTTTTTACGTAACGAATTCCTTGTAATCCGTTACATTTTTTTTCAGGACCAACCGCCCACCCTCTTTTTCTAAAAAAAGGGATTTTTTTTTTTGAGGGGGGGGGGGGTAAAGTTGATCGCAGTGACACTGTCACGCGAATTGTCCAGCGCAAAGGGAGGCTTGGCACTCCTCAGTTCCGCAAAGCCTTTTTTTTTTTTGCAACACCAAGCCCCTGAATTTATTTTTTTAGACCCTAACAACAATGTCAAAAAATCCAAATAAACATTTCTAGAAAACGAAAAAAAAAGGGGGGGGGGGGGCAAGTTATATCCGCTTTTTGTTTTAGTCTGTTTTTTCTTCGCGATCGAAGGCGGGGAGAGTACACCAAGTGAATGTATGCCTCTTCGAGAAGCTCGAGGCGGTAAGTGCACAGACAAGAATTAACGATGTCCTTCTCGGTTATAGTGACTACGACCATTTTCATAATGCTACAACACGAGACAACGCTCCGTCTACACTAAACACCACAGAAAGGGTTGTGATAACATGTGAAGGTGTTATTGCCACAAGCATGCTCGTTCGTTGCTGCACACTTATACATCGTTCTCTTTAGTAAAAGCCAGGATGTATGTCTTTTTTTCTGTTTACTATTCGGCCTTATTTGACCCTGTGTTAAAAGCTACTTATTTTTTTGTAGTCAAACTTCTAGAGTTGGCCCACTTTATTTGTGAAGTCCAGCCAGGTTATCTGCATCTCAGCCACCAAGTCACCCTTTTTGTGAGTCAGCTTTTTGTGAGCATTTCGAAAATGGTAATAGTCTTCCTTCCTTCTTCCTGTACTGACCCCAGCAGGACGCATCTTATCTCAAGCATATATTTTTTACAAATAAAACATTATGGTGGCTGACGTTGACTTGATATTCTGGGCTTGAGGAGAGAGTGCAACTCGTGAGTGGGGCCATAGCGCGGCTTACTTAGTGCTGTGCCCACGCTGCCCGTGGCATCAGCGGACGCCTATCTGCAGAACACCGGAGAAAGTTGCAGTCGGTTCGTGCTCCGTGCGTTTTTGAACAGTACCAAGAAAGGTACACATGGCAAACGTGCGTTTAAATTTCCTGGTTTTAACCGCCGACCTAACTAATTGTTGTTATGAGTGTCCTTTTTTTATTACTTATATTTATTTACTGGACACTTTTTTTATTCACCAACGTCTCAACCGAGGCTTGACCTGTTCAGAACCAAAGGAAGAAGAATATTGAGCCAAACCTTATTTATTATTTACTTATCACCTTACTGTTACAATTATGTTTTGCTATTATCTGGCAATATATGCCGGTATAGTAGGATGAACAGAATTCTTATTTTAGTTTTGACTAGATGTATGATGACTTCTACCGCTTCGCGATTTCGACAATGGACAATTTTAGTAGATCGTCCCGATGAGTCCGATAACGATACCCGATACTCCGCCGCCGCCTTTGCGCATTCATCATACCGCTATCGGGGGTATCGAAACGATCTACTAAAACTCTCCAATATCAGGCAACGGATGCAACGAGGAAGCTTTGCTCTATCTTCGAGGTAAATAGTACTTCCATTGCTTCGCTGAAGAAGCTCAATGCAGAGCATAAAGCATTCGTGAGGCACAATATGGCACCCCCATGCAGTGCCTCAGCTCAAAGGGTGTTCAGCGTAGCAGTCGACGTATTGAGTAAGAAATAACGCTAAATGTCTGACGGGACCGTTCGAGTCATGCAGCTGTTGCTCAAAATACTCAAGGTCATTAAATGGAGTAGGTTGCAACAATAAGAACTTGAATTACCCTCTTCCCTTTGTTTCTTACTTGAGGGCAATAATGTTAAAAGTAACGCCACGAAAGTAACGGATTACTTTTTGGGGTAACGGTCACTTACTTTTATGGGAGGGTAATTGTAATTGTAATAAATTACAATTTAGCCTTAAGTAATTGAAAATGTAATTCCTTACTATTTTTCGGTAACGTGTACAAGTCTGGTCCTATACAAGTTAGAACGGGAGAATTATGTGAAAGAGATTGTGTAAAAGATGTAAATAAAATTTGAACTGTTTTTCGTCTTCAGTGGTCGTTTACATTCGCAATTTTTCCTCCCGATAATCACCGTTTTTAGCACCTGCACGAGAGAATTTACCGAAAAACACTGGTATTCTAGAAATAAATAAACACCGATAAACATCCGCCGATTTGCGTCATAAATAAACACCGGAAAGTATACACCCTAGTTATACGATAGTTACATGTGTGTACAAAAGTGTCACGACGAGTGCAAACACGATTTCTGCGGAAATAAATTAGAATAGGGTCATCAAAAAAAAAGTTCAAACAGCCAAGAAACTCGGAAATTATATCGGAAAGACCACTTTTTCGACATACGCGGAATCGTCCTGCCCAAAGGCTAGAACCCCGAGCCGAGTCAAACCTTGGTTATACGATAGTTTCATGTGTGTACAATAGCGTCCCGCCGAGTGCAAACGCGATTTCGGCATAAATAGATTAGAATCTGGTCATTTAAGACAGGTTACTCTGCCAAGAAAAGGCGCGAATTATATCGGAAAGACCACTTTTTCGACATACGCGGAATCGTCCTGCCCAAAGGCTAGAACCTCAAGCCGAGTCAAACCTTGGTTTTAAGATAGTTTCATGTGTGTACAATAGCGTCCCGCCAAGTGCAAATGCGATTTCGGCATAAATAGATTAGAATCTGGTCATTTAAGACAGGTTACTCTGCCAAGAAAAGGCGCGAATTATATCGGAAAGACCACTTTTTCGACATACGCGGAATCGTCCTGCCCAAAGGCTAGAACCTCAAGCCGAGTCAAACCTTGGTTTTAAGATAGTTTCATGTGTGTACAATAGCGTCCCGCCGAGTGCAAATGCGATTTCGGCATAAATAGATTAGAATCTGGTCATTTAAGACAGGTTACTCTGCCAAGAAAAGGCGCGAATTATATCGGAAAGACCACTTTTTCGACATACGCGGAATCGTCCTGCCCAAAGGCTAGAACCCCGAGCCGAGTCAAACCTTGGTTTTACGATAGTTTCATGTGTGTACAATAGCGTCCCGCCGAGTGCAAACGCGATTTCGGCATAAATAGATTAGAATCTGGTCATTTAAGACAGGTTACTCTGCCAAGAAAAGGCGCGAATTATATCGGAAAGACCACTTTTTCGACATACGCGGAATCGTCCTGCCCAAAGGCTAGAACCCCGAGCCGAGTCAAACCTTGGTTTTAAGATAGTTTCATGTGTGTACAATAGCGTCCCGCCGAGTGCAAACGCGATTTCGGCATAAATAGATTAGAATCTGGTCATTTAAGACAGGTTACTCTGCCAAGAAAAGGCGCGAATTATATCGGAAAGACCACTTTTTCGACATACGCGGAATCGTCCTGCCCAAAGGCTAGAACCCCGAGCCGAGTCAAACCTTGGTTATACGATAGTTTCATGTGTGTACAATAGCGTCCCGCCGAGTGCAAACGCGATTTCGGCATAAATAGATTAGAATCTGGTCATTTAAGACAGGTTACTCTGCCAAGAAAAGGCGCGAATTATATCGGAAAGACCACTTTTTCGACATACGCGGAATCGTCCTGCCCAAAGGCTAGAACCCCGAGCCGAGTCAAACCTTGGTTTTACGATAGTTTCATGTGTGTACAATAGCGTCCCGCCGAGTGCAAATGCGATTTCGGCATAAATAGATTAGAATCTGGTCATTTAAGACAGGTTACTCTGCCAAGAAAAGGCGCGAATTATATCGGAAAGACCACTTTTTCGACATACGCGGAATCGTCCTGCCCAAAGGCTAGAACCCCGAGCCGAGTCAAACCTTGGTTATACGATAGTTTCATGTGTGTACAATAGCGTCCCGCCGAGTGCAAACGCGATTTCGGCATAAATAGATTAGAATCTGGTCATTTAAGACAGGTTACTCTGCCAAGAAAAGGCGCGAATTATATCGGAAATACCAACTTTTTCGACATACGCGCAATCGTCCTGCCCAAAGGCTAGAACCCCGAGCCGAGTGAAACCTTGGTTTTACGATAGTTTCATCAGTGTACAATAGCGTCACGCCGAGCGTGTGGCCTCTTGTTCTTTGTACGACTTAAGGGGTGAACGCTGCTCGTTTTTCTTTATTCTTTTCTGCGACGTTTATTACGTGGGGAGAAAAACGAGTGCATGTTTCATCGATCATAAACGTCAGGGATTCGTTCTAAAGTGGTATTCACGCAAAGTACAAAAATTGTTGCACCGACCCTTTAAACGTTTGGTTTCTATTCGAAACATTGTAAGCGTCATTGAAAATCCCCAGATCAGGCAATTTGAGGACGCATGGGAAGCGCGGGAGTACGCTTATGTTAACACATGTTCAGCAGGCGCAAGGGCGACGATGCGAAATCACGAATGGCTTTATTATCGTTTATATCTTCGCACACAAATATACGCACACACAGAAACTCACACGCGCATACACACGCAGGCACACACACACACTCATGACATGCATATTCACAGACAGGAGCGTGCGGACGGACATACACACACGTAGATATCTGAGCGGAATCATGGCAAGACAAATCACCAAAACAGAACAAAGTTAATCTTGTCACCATAATCCACATCGCCCGTTAAATCCGCCCCCCCCCCCCCTCAGTGAAATAGTTTTGCACCCTCTCATAAACGTGACCTCGTCATGCATGATGGCAGGGATTCAACCCAATGCGTTTCTTGGTTTTGATGGCTGTACATGTTAACAAAATGTCACTACTCTCTCTTTGAGTTTCTTTTTTTGTTTTTTACTATGTCTGTACACGTTTAATGTCGTAAATGTGGTCAAACGTTTCGTGTCCGCTCTAAACTTAATAAAGAGCTTTAGTAGATCGTGTTTCCAGGCCACGCGATTTGCAGCGGGAGCTCCCACTGCCATTTCGATGCATGCTCTGAAGCGCGCGGCGGGAACACACGCACACACTCACAAACGCACACGCACATAAGCACGCACGCGAATGCCGGACGCCGGGCGCAGGTTCGTTCAGGAAAGAATGGAGGGAGTGGAGGGAAGTGTGTGTGTGTGCATGTGGGGTGGGGGGAAGGGGTGGGGGGAGAGGTCAGGAGGTCTGAGAGACATCAGTCGCTCCCTATTTCTGGGGCAGGAGGTCATGTTCGCCTCCGGCCTCGCCAAGGCCAAGCTTGGAGCTTTTCTGAGCTGAGCGGCCTGGTCTCAAACGAAACTAATCCTAAACACAAGGTCACGAGGGGAAAAAAACGGATTGTTAGGCAGCTGCTGGGTGTGTACTCAAATAATGCACGTTCGACACGTTCCAAGCCGCGCATCTCGTTAACCCGTCATCAGGTAGTGTGAGACTACTAAAATAATAAAAAAAAACAAATCTCAGACATATAAGCGTGGCGAAATGGTTTTAACGCACTTCAAACTGACTGCATAAATCGGTTTCCTAACCTATCCCGCTGGGATTTACTACAGAGGTCCTAGAGGATAGTGCATTCAATAATTGAGAGTATGAATGCATGAAACCTCCGGAGTCAAAAGAAAGAATATAGAAACTGGGTTTGTCTATGGAAAATTTATCGCTAAGCCTTTTATCTTAAAATCACAAGAACATCGTTGTGGGCTATTCTGGCGTTTACTACGATTGAAAAGTTTGTGAAGTGGAAAAAAATATAATTCGCATACCTATTCTTCACTGCATTTTTCCCAAATAAGCGCCACAATAAAAAAAAAATTAGTGCACCTGCAAAGTATAATGAAAACAGTTTTTGATTTTTCTTGACTTACTCGGGTGAGACAATCTTTCCATGATTTTAGCGAAAGCTTCCACCAGCTTCGAGCACCTCTGTAGTAAATCCCAGCGCGATAAGTTAAGAAACCGATTTATGCGGTTAGTTTAAAGTGAGTTCAATCCATTTCGCCCACGCTGGATATATAACGACACAGGAGCCGAAGTGCGCAATGCGCGAGGCCCTCAACGCAAATAAACAATAGCTGTTTTTCTTTTCTCTCCGAGCTCAAAAAATGTCATCAAATCTGTTAGTGCGCATCTGGGCACTCCTAAGGGATACAGTGTGACGCCCCACACAATACCCTTTCAGAGTGAAATGCGAAGATGCGCCGTAGTCGTGCTCTTCGTAAACTCTTTAGATTGTCCAGGTCCGGAACGCCACATAGCGTGGTTGTTCGAACGAGTTCGGTACCGCTTCAGGCCGGTTTCATACATTAATACGCATTAAAATTGATATTGCTTTACGTAGATTACGCTGGCAACCACCACTGTAATTTTACGTTGTACTAGACGCTTTATTTCGCCGCTCTCTGGTTTATGATTGGAACCGCCAAATTCTGGCGTTCGGTCATGCGTTTTTATTTAAATTTTTACAAAAAAACTCGCTACATCTTCAATGCATGTGCTGCGTTTGTGGTTGTGCATAGCCATACGACCACACACTCAGAGTCGATCTTTACCAATTCATGGTTGAAAAGAATTGCCGAAGCACAGAGAGACACGGGCCATGCATGCTCTGTGATCAGGGGAGCTATGTTGCGCTTTTGGACTCCCAGGAGACTAGGGAGAAGGAAGTGACGTCAACAACGCTCTTTGGATGTTGATTGGTGGAGTCGCTGATGACGGTGAGTTTCGCGATGCGAGATACGTTCATTCACACCTACGTCACTTCCTCTTCCTAGACTCCTGGGAGTCCAAAAGCGCAACATAGCCCCCAGGAAACGCGCAGGAACACGCTACCGCTGAGGACGCCAGCACGTGCAGCGCGTGTAACTACACTCGCAGCATGCTCCTTGCTACCTGGGTAATTGAGCAAAACGTGTGTACCACCTAGATGACAAGGTCTACGCCCCCGTCTTATGGTTCATTGCTGGTGGATCCAGGCAGCCCCACCTACTTACGTCAGAATGGTCTTTAGCGCGTCTTGCAGCGTCTTCCAAGGAACGCGACACTATCACGCGGTGACGCCAAGACGGACGCGTCTGCCGCTTTGCGGTCACTCTCGTCGAGCGTGTTTGCCGCTTCTGGCGGGTCGGAATCAACGTCATCTGGTGGGGATCCACTAACGATGACGTCAAACGCAAAGCTCCTATTGATTACGTTCATGCGCTTGACTGAGCGAATAGCCGCCTGGGCGGCTCTATACGATGACGCGAACCCGGACGCGCTTGCACGAATTACCGGAAAAACTAAGCTCGCAGCTCCATGACGTATCAAATGAAGAGTAACTCGAAATTAACTATTACCTTTTGCATGAGACAAGTTCGATTATATGCTAGTCCTGAGCAACGACCGGCAGTGTTCCCGTGTGAGCGTAAACAAAACAACGAAAGGCAAATTTCGAATAGGTTCACGCGACTACCATGTGCCCCAATATATTGCTTCCATATAGCCGGTCGTAACTTTTCAATCTGTGTATGTGCCGCAGTAAAAGGTAACTTAGAGCCTGAAAAAAGCAATTGAACCTCGGAATTTCGGATCAGGCTCTAAAGGGCGCTTTAATTTCAAACGCGTGTGCATCGCGCAATTATGACGTAGTACGTCATCTTCGACACCAATTTTGTCATGTTTACGTAAATGCCTAGCCGCGAGAATAATGCACGGACAACCTGTCAGCAACCGTTCGCTTCGAACCACCAAGTGCTTCGCGTACGTCAGTTACACTCGCATGGAGTCCTCTGACTTGTCATATATTTTAGCTTTTCACCTCACGCGTGGACATGCTGGAGTGCTTCTACAAAAATGTTCGAGTCTGATATGTTCTCACGCATCAGCCTCCACTTTATGGCAAAAGCTCGGTTCCTTGAAACTTTCCAGCACAAAAACAATCGTGGGAAATGTTCATACACCGAAAAGTTCAAACTGAAACGATGCAGATATAAAAAGCAGTATTGAAATATCTGGTTCATGAAAAAGTGTTATGAGCGGTACGTCAAAAATTATGCCTGACAATAAACCTCCTTGGAGCCTAAATTTCCGCGCCGCTTGGTTTTATTGTTTTCGCGGATGTCCTTAATTTGCGTCCGCGTGGCTTGCCATCTTGTCTGGGAGAGTTATATCGTCTGTCAGACACACGGGCGCATTAACTTATATAAAATAAAAACAGGCATGTAGGAAAAGCAACATCCGAATTCACCAAATAGTTTTCTTTGATTATTGGGGACACATGTCTAATAAATCATCCGAGTCTTAATAACGTCGGTAATTGGCTTTGTTATAGTGGTGTGAATTCGTCAAGCTCCGCACCAAATCCGCTAACGCAAATCATTTTTTTTTGTTGCATGGGTGTCGTATCTGTGCAGTTGTCACTCATGTCAGTTCTTTATATTATTTTTAGGGATGCCACGAACCTCCCGAAGGTCGAGTTCGAAAGGTTCAAAATGTGCGAACCTTGATGAGGTTCGAAGTTGAAGAGTTCGCAACTTTATAACCCCGCTGAGGCTCGAATTCAAATTATTCCGAAATGTTAAGGTTCTTTAAAGTTCGAGTTCGAAGAATTAAAATTTTTTTACACATACAGATTTCAATTTATTTGATACTGAAGTTAAAAAAAAATTAATATTCCGAATTTTTTTAGGTACAAGGTCGAAAAGTTTGAAAGGTTCGATTTCAAGTTTCAAGTCTGAATTTTACGGATGAAAATCAAATTCTGCTCGAACTAAGTTTTCATTAATTTATCTGAAAAGTTAGCAAATTGTGCTCCAGGTTTTGCTAAAAACGTTGCCCAGGTTATTATAAGCCTACACCAGCTCACTCGCGCCCGACGCCCCCCCCCCCCCCCCAACCATCCCACGTTGTGTTATATAATACTCATTCCTTCTCAGTGCTTTGGTACTGACGGTACTATCTGTATTGCTCGTTATTTGTCGAAACTTATGAAACAAGCGTTAAACTGGTTAAACGGTTCATCGAAAAAACCCGTGGCGGTCGGGTGAACGTACTTCCTATACTTATTTGCGAACTAATAGCAATCCGTTCAAACGTCGCCTAAATGCAATGCTGGCATAAGACAACTAAATGCGGGACAGCGCAGTCACATAAAGGCATCCAGGCTTCTCAAAAATTTTCAGTTGCTCTGGGCGTTTATTTTCGGCAGGATGACCCGTGGCATGGAGAAAACACTGAACACAGGCACAGCACCCGACTCAGGGTTGAGGAGAATGCAACCAGACTCAATTAGGGATCCCCCGTGCTAATAATACTGATCAGGTCACGACCGGTTGTTCTCGACCAAACCATATGACCGCTCCCTGAAACCTTTCTTCTTCGACGAATGGAGACATTGGACGCTCTAAATTGTAGCCTGTTACTAATGATAATGAACGGTAAGCGCCGGTTCAGCGCTTGCTACAGCGCATCGGTGTCGCTCTCCGCACCCGTCTTTCCTTGACGCGAGGGAATCGAGGGACTCGCATTTAAAAACAACTAATGCTACGAAGGACGCTCCCAGCGAAGTGCCCCGGTTGAATTTCGTGCCTGCAGATCAGCGATCTGTTGGCCTACAGGTTACCTCGGGGCAACCTACGGAGTTGTGCGCACGAGAGGCTCTGCACGCAAGTCGAAAGAAAATGGTGCGGGGTACGAGGCCACCACAAAGCGATCATTCGGCGCTTTACAAGCGTTTCGTTAGTAGCACGATCAGTTAACGGTGAGACTCTGAGTGTAATTTCAACTCCACTTCGCACATTGACATCTCGCGTAATTGATATTTTTTGCCTCGAACCTATAGGGGTGAACTGAGTTCGATCTTTCTCGAACTTTTGTTTAAAGGTTCGAAGTTCGTTGAACTTTTTAATGCAGCAGGGTCGAAAGTTCGAAAATTGTCGAATTTCGAATTTCTTAGCGTAGTAGCTTTGAAAATGTCGAATTTCATAGCGCGAAAAATTGGAAGGTCGAAAACAATCGAATATCTCAGCGCCAAAAATTCAAAAGTTCGAACCCAGTTCACCTATGTAGGTTCGAGCCTTTGCGATCCTTTCGAACCCCTCGGTTCTGTCTTCGAACCTCAGGTTCGCAAAAAGTTCTACGGAATCTCTACTTCTAATGTCGCATACATGATGTGCACGGATCACCGCCGCCGAAGCAAAATGGCCGTTCAGCCCGTCATTAGCCCTCACAAGTCGTAACAAATATTTTCACGCGAAGACCTAAATGATACCAAGTGGAACAGTTTATTTACTCTGCGTATGAACTCGTAAACCGAACAGGAAATGTACCTTCAATATAAGCGGTGAAGGATGCGCGCATTATTTTTTTCTTTTCATTTTGTTACCTAAAATAAATGCCTACTAATATAATATTTAGTGTGCCATCATCTATGCCACGTCTTGTGTTTAGCTTGAGTTTCTTTTTGTTCCGATCGCCTCAGGGACGTTCATGCTCAGTGTCGTTCTCCTGAACGCAACGTGGAGGGTTCGAACCGGGGGCGACCCTTTGCCTAGCAGTCTTCTGAGCGTCGCTCACAGCCTCGCTATCCTTGCAACTAATAAGATCCTCATATCTTGTATTTTTTGTTGTCGCTATTTCTTTATTTTTTAAATAAATTATGTATTTCCGGGCGTTTACTTTGAAAACTCTAAATAAAACAGTTATAAAAACCGGTGGTGGGAAGATAAACATGAATGAATTAAAATGTACTTGGCGCATTCATTGTAAAATTAATAGTTTGTGCGCCTAAACACCGCTTCAAGAAGTTCACATCAAAGCTATATGCACCGAAATGACTAAATACACGTCCTACGGCGAAAGAGTCTCAGAACAGCTGTAGGTTACAAGTCAAGAAGGTAGCGGCAAATGCCCCCAAAAGGGGGCATTTGCCGCTACCTTCTTGACGCGGAGGGATATATGACAAATCATATATCCCTCCGCCACCTCCGCATCCAATAGCCTCCCATCGTTTCCGTGACGTTGCGGCCAACGCGCGAGGAGGGTCTTGCCTTTCTGTACATATTTGCTTTATCTTTCGACCTTGACTTAGCATTGTGGAAGCCACGAGAGGGAGATTAGAGTCTCTCTCCCCCCCCCCCCCCCCCCCCGATGGAAACAAAGACGACTTTCGGGGATTAGCTTCCCTCTCCGATTGATACAAAGGCTGCTTTCAGGGGCTCGGTTCCTTCTCCGATGAATACAAAGGTCGCTTTCTTAAAAAGTGGGGGTCGGAGACAAGTTGGCACCACTCTGTGGCCATTATCTATCCATTGAAGCGGACCAAGGAGCGTTTCCAGTGAACTCTTCTTTCGATTGCGGAGGGATTCGAAACCGGCGCACCACGCTTGTGGGAGGAGCTTCTCCTACCTTCTTAACTGGTAACCGACTATAGTATTGTGCTATTTATGACCCGTGCTGGGCAGGTGCTGGGCATACCATAGTTTATCTTTTTTACTACAGCAGTTCAGAACATCTGGGAAGGGTGCAGAAAAAAAAATGCGCATCCGCTCCAAACTGCTTGTAAAAGCAGAAAGCAGACTGGCTGCTTCGTTAGTTATTTTTTGTTTCCTTTTCTCTCTCGGTTGTAGTCGGGTCACTATACTTCGTTTCAGCTTCCGTCCGAGCGCAGCCAAAGGCTGAGGGACGGTTTGCAACTTCGAGAAGAGCATTCCTACGCACCACAAAGTAGTCCACAAAAGATTTTTTTAATAACTGTTTTGTGCGTAAACATTGCACAATATGCCAGATGTGTACTGCTGAGAATGATTTGCAACTAAAGGAATTAAATATCTGAAGTTTCTATTTTTATTAATATATGTAAATGCATATCGTTTGGTGAAAACATGTATCTCCGCTGGCAACACGGCTGCAGCGCTCGGTTTTTCTGTGTGATTTCGTTCCCGTAATGGCCGAATCATGTGCTTCGCGGTTTTCCTCACCGAGTCGCTTCGAAACGCCCTTTCGCAAAGGCACGTTTGGGCGTCAGGATCGAGAGGTCGGGATGAATGTCTACTTTCAAATTCGACAGGAGACTCCGGCCGCGTCGTACCGCGAATGCGTTGTAAACAAGAAAAGCCTCCGGGCCACTTCAATTCACTGATACGCGGCGAAATCAGGGCACCCCTTTACCTGCCGAACACATTGAACGCCGAGAAGCTGGTGGAAAGGACTGCGCCTCGAGCCCTAGTATATCCAGACAATACAAGGAAACATCAGCGGCCGTGTCATCGGGCACCTTGCAATGTGTACTTACATCTCGAAACTATGCCGAAAAGGTGGAAAACTCGGACACACACGCCAGCCGCCAGCCTACGTACTGGCATCCCCTGTGACTAAATTTCAAAACGTGAAAGGGCACTCTTTAAACATAAGCAGACGATACCGTTGATACACCCGTAGCAGACGAAATCCTCGGCGAGCGCGGGCGGCGCGAACGATCAGCGGCGCTGCGGAGTGATACGTACAAAAGTGCAGGCGAGATCGCGTGACCTATTGCCGGCGTGTGATTGGCTCCGGCCACACGTAGCTTTGGCTGCGCTCGGACGGAAGCTGAAACGAAGTATATATACCACATGGTTGAAAAACCCCGAGACTGCGGGTAAACGACACAACACTAAAAAGTCTATACCAGTTCGGCCGACCCTCGCGGAAGGACCAAGCGTGGGTTAGGGCCGAGCGAGCCGGAACTGCCGAGTGCGGGGGCTCGGCCGATGACTGCGAAAGGGCCGGGAGGGGTGTTGAGGCCGAAAGAAGGACCTTACAAAAAATTTATATCTGGCCAGATCTGAAGATTTCAGATATGGCCATATCAAAAATTGGCCACATATAACCTGATATGGTATATCTGCCAGATATAGCCTCATAATGCCAGATATAGCCTGATATCCCTGGCCTCGTATGGAAATCCCAGATCTGGCTAACTAAGGAAATTCCAGATCTGGCCAGACATATCAAAAGGACACAAGCCTGAAATTAGCACTTTATATCTTTTTATTGTCTACAATTCTCCCAAGTGCCCCGGCCCGCACTCGAGGAATTATGGATCCTTCAGCTCCCTAGTGATCGCTAGTTTTGACCAATTCCATGGCTACACAGTTTCGAGTGTAATTCGTAGTCACCCTGAACAAGCGTCCCATAGGGCTCAAGGACCTGTCATATCACTTTTAAAATTTCTTGTCAATGGCAGCGTTTATGATACTGTGCATTCTGTCCAACCTTCAACCAGGCTGAGGTGCCGAAATCTCTTACAATATTATCATTCTCGTGATTGTTGTTTTAGCAGGAATTACTTTAAAGCCGAGAAATCACAACAACCAAAACCGGGATTTAGCTCGGATTCAGCGGAGCTGTTTCTAGCATTTTTAGTGTTTCTAACTTAATATCAGCGTCTCTGAAGCTGTACGAGAATGATAATAATGTAACAGATATGTCTGCAGCTCATCCAGGTTGAAGGTTGAACAGAATGCACAGTACTGACATTGCCGAAAATGTTAGAAGTGATATGACAGGTACTTGGTTTAAATACGAAACTTGTTCAGGGTGACTCCGAATTACACTCAAAACTGTGTAACCATAGAATTGGTCGAAATTTCCGATCACTAGGCAGCTGAAGAAACACCGTCCCCATGATTACTCGAGTACGGGCCGAGGTGCTTGCGGGATTTAGCAAATTGTCTTTTCCGGCGTAATATTAACAGATCAAAATAATTAATTCTACATTGAAATCCTCGTGAAAATTAGCCCAAATAATCTCAAACTTAAGCTTGCCAAAGCTGAAGTTTGGGATTATTTTTGCTAATATTTAGCTTGCGAACACTGAGTCATTCACATTTTGCAGACAAAGTAAATCTTTAACTTTTTTTAACTTTTTAATATATTGAAACCCGGCCGCCAGATAAAGCTGTATATACGCCAGATAACGCTGTGAATACGCCAGATAAGTCTGTATATACGCCATATCAGGCTGTATATACGCCAGATAAGTCTGTATATACTCCAGATAAGTCTGTATATACGCCATATCAGTCTGTATATACGCCAGATAAGTCTGTATATAGGCCTTATATTATCATATAATGTTTGATATGGCCAGATATGGCCCAGATATAAGATTTTCATACGGGGGGAAGGCCGGGCACGGCGGCAAGGCTAAAGGAGGCGTAAGGGCCGAGAACGGGGGTGTGGATTAGAGCGATTAGTGCACGCGTGGCTCCTTCGTCGTCGCGGGAATTCGTTGGAAAGAAGACCGATAGATGGCGCGCCCTGTTTTCGCTCCTTTCTGTTTGGAGACCTGTTTGGTTTGACAAGTTTAGGCTCAAAACCTGTTTTTTTCTTTTCGTTCTTTTTTTTCTAGCACACAATTTATTCGAAAAACTTTTGTAAGGAAAAATATGAGGGAAACCAACCAGTCTTGGGTTTTGAAACACAGGACGGGTTGGTTTCCTTAATATTTTAATTGGAAATCTACTGGCGAGGTAGGCCAAAGTAGCAGACCTTTTATCCGCTAGGCCATGGACGCATGTGGGATTTCGCATCAACGTTTTCGGAATATAAAGAAAAAAAACGAGAATGCGCATACCCTGCTTTCATGTTGTTTTTTTTTCATTTCTTTTTATCACGATTTTTAACAATCTCAAATATACTTGCCGCAGCTAAAGGACAGCAACATGTTTACTATAACCGGAATCGAAATTTTGTAGTCGGTACGAGAAGAGTAGTCGTGGTTCCAGCCGGCTCGTTACGCGGCCAGGCAAAACTACGCCATGACCGATCGCATCGTTCAAGTATCGTACCGAAAGTGCAAAAACGGTATGCTAAAACTGGGGGATCACGGAT
>JAZHYW010021353.1:0-33457 GCA_037355805.1 Ixodes ricinus
CCCAGCCGACGGAAAACCCCCAAGCACCACCGTCCTACATCTCCCTGCCTGTGGTTCCCCGTGTGCCGACGCCATTCCACGGTGAAATCTACGAAGACGTAGAAGACTGGCTGCAGCACTACGAACGTGTGGTCCGCTACAACGCGTGGACGGCAGAACAGCGCCTCCAAAACATTTACTTCGCACTGGAGGGAACAGCAAGACAATGGTTTGAGAACCACGAGGCTTCCCTCACGACGTGGGAGACATGCGTGGAGGAGCTGAAGCGCACCTTCACAAACCAACACCGACGTCAACGAGCCGAGGACATCCTTCAAAGAAGATGCCAAGGTCTGAACGAGAGCGTGACAAGCTTCACTGAAGATGTCCTGCGCCTGCGCGCTGCGCCCGTGCCGACCCTGGAGCCGCCGAAGACAAGAAGCTGCGCGTCCTCATGCGAGGCGTGAAAAGCGAGATTTTTGGCGGCCTCGTTCGCAATCCACCGACGACCGTGGATGAATTTGTTGCTGAGGCAACTAACATTGAACGAGCGCTGTCGGCCAGGGCGGGTCATTATCAGAGACTCGCCGGCGTAGCTGCCACCTCATCCCTTCCATCTTCCCTCCCTGACCTCGGCGAAGTTGGCATCGAGAACCTTCGGGAGGTCATTCGGGATGTGGTTCGAGAAGAACTGAAGCGGTTGCTCCCTTCTCCAGAACGACCCGCCGCTGTTTCAATCGCCGAGGCTGTTCGCGAGGAGGTACACCGGGCCCTCTTGCCAGAGGTCCCCGTCGCAGTGGCTCCCGAACAGCCGGTCCTGACCTACGCCGCCGCCGCCAAGAGAGAACCTCCCGTCACAGGACACTACCAGCCAGCTCCCAGACGTGAGGCACCGGCGCCGCAGTATGCTCCACGCCCAGAGCAGCGTGGTGCGAGGAAGACCGACGTTTGGAGGACGGCCGATCGACGCCCCCTGTGCTACCACTGTGGTGAAGCGGACCACATCTACCGACGATGCCCCTACCGCCAGCTGGGCCTACGAGGGTTTGCGCCCAACGACCCTCGACCACGTCTTGGAGAGCGACCTCGGGACATCGAGGACTACCTCCGCCGCTCTTCATCTCCTGAGTCGTCTCCCCGCCGAGTATTCCGTTCACCATCTCCTCGACGCTCGCCATCGCCCTTCCGCCGGTCTCGCCGAGACAGCCTGTCACCCATCGCTTCCCGTCGGGAAAACTAGGCGCGGCAATGCCGGGAGGTGGCGTTGCCGATGACGAACGATGCCAAGATCCTCCAAGATCGTCGGAGCTCTCCCACTCTAACGCCGCAACGCCCCGAAACGACGTTTCTGTAACAGTGTCGAATAACCTCAACGTTATCATCGACGGCCACGACGTGACGGCACTCGTCGACACCGGAGCAGACTACTCCGTTTTGAGTGGGAGGCTCTCCCGCCGCCTTCGAAAAGTCATGACGCCGTGGGATGGACCTCAAATACGAACCGCCGGAGGACACCTCATTACACCAGTCGGGAGATGCACTGCTCGCGTCGAGATCCACGGTGAGACGTGCCCTGTGAAGTTCGTCGTTCTACAAGACTGTTCCAGAGACGTCATTCTCGGCATGGACTTTCTGTGTGAATACGGCGCCGTCATCGACCTTGGTGAGAACAGATTGACGCTGCGCAAGCCTGTTCCGCCTTCAGAGAAACCCCAAACAGCGTCAGCCGCCGTCCGAGTCGCTGCCGACCACGTGAACCTGCCGCCGCGATCAAGTGTTGTCGTACCCGTCGTGACCGATGCAGCTACCTGCGGCGAAGTTGTTCTGGAAGGCAACCTTCAATTGCTCCTGGGAAGAGGAATAGGCGTCGCAAGAGGAGTGGCTGAACTTCAGGATGGGCGCACCGTGGTCCTCGTGACGAACTTTCGACAAGAAACGCAACACCTCACGAAAGGTGCCGCTGTAGGCCACGTCGAGGAACTTCGGAACTCCGCCGAAATCGCCGCGATTGCTGAAGAATCATCCCCACCTCAGCAAGACATTACGCCGCCAGCGCAGCTCGACATTGACCCCAAGCTTCCAGGCTCGAAACGACGGCAGCTGAGTAACCTCCTCGCCGAATACAGCGACTGCTTCGCGACGTCTTCGAGGGTGCGCCAAACCACCGTTGCGAAACATCGCATCATTACCAAAGACGACGCGCTCCCTGTGCACCGATCGCCGTACCGAGTCTCCCTACAAGAAAGGAAGGTCATCCAAGAGCAAGTGCAAGAAATGCTGAACGACGACATAATCCAGCCTTCAAGCAGTCCTTGGGCCTCTCCAGTCGTGCTGGTTAAGAAGAAGGACGGAACGCTTAGGTTCTGCGTGGACTACCGGCAGCTGAACGCGGTGACGAAGAAAGACGTCTATCCACTCCCCCGCATCGACGACACGTTAGACCGGCTGCGCCACTCTCGATACTTTTCATCGATGGACCTGAAGAGCGGCTACTGGCAGATCGAAGTCGACGAACGGGACCGAGAGAAGACAGCTTTCGTCACGCCGGATGGACTGTACGAGTTCAAGGTGATGCCCTTCGGCCTATGCACGGCGCCAGCCACTTTCCAGCGTGTCATGGACACTGTACTGGCAGGACTGAAGTGGCAGAGCTGTCTCGTCTACCTTGACGACGTCGTAGTGTTTTCAAGTGACTTCGACGAGCACTTGCGACGACTCCGAGCTGTTCTCCAAGCCATAAAGACCGCCGGACTCACCCTCAAGCCGTCAAAGTGCCGGTTCGCCTATGACGAACTGAAATTCCTAGGTCACGTGGTTAGTAACGAAGGCGTCCGTCCAGACCCCGAGAAGACTCGCGCCGTCGCGGCATTTCCAGCGCCCACAGACAAGAAGGCTGTGCGAAGATTCCTTGGTCTTTGTGCCTACTATCGACGCTTCGTTCGGGATTTCGCAAGGATTTCCGCACCGCTCACTAAACTCACGAAGGACGCCGAGAAGTTCGAATGGGCCGAGGAGCAGCAGCACGCATTCGACGAGCTGAAGCAACGACTCCAGACTCCTCCTGTTCTTGGACACTTCGATCAAGACGCGGAAACCGAGATTCATACGGACGCAAGTAACGAAGGACTTGGCGCGGTACTGGTTCAAGTGCAAGAAGGCACCGAGCGAGTCATCGCCTACGCAAGTCGAACACTGTCCAAAGCGGAGAGAAATTACTCCACGACTGAAAAGGAATGTCTTGCGGTCGTCTGGGCAATCACGAAGTTTCGCCCGTACTTGTACGGGAGCCCTTTCCGCGTTGTCACGGACCACCACTCGCTCTGCTGGCTTGCGAACCTAAAGGACCCGTCAGGACGTCTCGCTCGATGGAGTCTCCGACTGCAGGAGTTCAACATGACTGTGGTCTACAAGTCAGGCCGCAAGCACAGCGACGCCGATTGCCTGTCCAGAGCCCCTGTCGAGACATCTCCCGGTAGCAGCGACGACGATGACGACGAGTGCTTCCTAGGCGCAGTGAACACCGACGACATGGCGCGACGTCAAAGAGACGATCCTGAGTTGCGCGCGCTAATCGAGCACCTCGAAGGACGAGGGGGTACTGTCCCCCGTGTCTTCTCGAGAGCCCTGCCGACTTTCGTCCTCCGACAAGGTGTACTTTACAAGGAGAACTTCGGAGACAACAGCACGCCGTGGCTGCTGGTAATCCCTACCGACCTTAGAGCGGAGATCTTCCAAGCCTGCCACGACGACCCGACGTCCGGACACCTTGGTTACAGCCGTACGCTGGCCCGAATTCGTGAAAGGTATTACTGGCCCAAGCTGCCGAAGACCGTTCACTTCTATACACGGTCGTGCCACGAGTGCCAGCGACGCAAGAAACCGCCGACGAAGCCGGCAGGTCTCCTGCAGCCGATTGCTCCCCGAGCGCACCGTTCCAGCAGATCGGAATGGATCTGCTTGGTCCTTTCCCACCATCGACGCAAGGAAACAGATGGATTATCGTCGCCACAGATTATCTCACGCGGTACGCCGAAACGAAAGCCCTTCCTGCAGGGACTGCTGTGGAAGTCGCCAAGTTTTTTATCGAGTCCATCGTCCTCCGGCACGGCGCTCCCGAAGTTCTGATCTCAGACCGAGGATCATCGTTCATGGCCCAGCTGACGCAAGAAATCCTTCGTCTCAGCCACACCAGCCATCGGCGCACCACTGCGTACCACCCCCAGACCAACGGGCTGACGGAGAGACTCAACAAGACCATCGCCGACATGATCTCTATGTACGTCGACGTGGAGCACAAGACATGGGACGAGGTGTTGCCGTACGTCACATTTGCCTACAACACGGCCGTGCAAGAGACCACCGGGGTGACACCCTTCCAACTGGTTCATGGTCGCAAAGTAACGACAATGCTGGACGCGATGTTACCCCACGAACCGGCTGTCGACGGAAGCGACGACGCCCAGGTGGTTGCCCAACGGGCAGAAGAAGTCCGCCAGCTCGCCAGACACCGTATTCAAGCCCAACAACGTGTCGACACTAACCGCTACAACCTTCGTCGTCGGGACGTCCACTTCCAGCCCGGAGACAGGGTGTGGGTGTGGACACCGATCCGCCGCCGTGGTCTCAGCGAGAAACTCCTAAAGCGCTACTTCGGGCCCTACAAAGTACTTCGTCGACTCGGGGATCTGAACTACGAGGTGATGCCCGACGGAACACGGACTTCATCACGTCGCCCTCCACGTCCGGAAGTCGTCCACGTCGTGCGCCTCAAGCCGTACTACGCGCGATAAGACTGTGAACTGTGATCTGTGCAACGCTTGATAGGATTGTGTTTTTCCAGCCTCGTTTTTCCCATTATTTTGTTTATCTTGCTCTGTTTTGTTGCCTTTCACGTGGCATCGAGACGATGCCTTTTTAAAGGGGGAGTAATGCCACGCGCGTGCTGGCCGAGTGGCAGCGCGTGCGTGGCCGAGTGGTTACCGTGCTTGACTCTCGCGCGGAAAGTCAGGGTTCGATTCCTAGTGCAGCGAAATGTTTTTTATTTATCCCTGCAACTTTAGCGTTCTGGTAAGTTCGAGAATCCTCGATGCTCGTTCGAGTTCCGAATGTTCTACGTCGTCGAACGTTCTGCGCCGATTGTTCCAGAAGCCAACGCGCGTACATAAGGGGCTCCGCGTGGCGAGCTGCAGTCAGTTTCGCCCCAGCGTTCGACTCTGCTCTTACGCCGACTTCGACGCCCGCGACGCTCTGCTGTTATCTTCTGTTTCCTTTTTATTTTTGGGCACAAGTTCGCCCCATTAAACGTTTAGTTTTTTCAGTTATCACCGCCTCATCCATTGTCATTCGTGACAATAAGTCGCGTACAACTAAATACTTCGGTGAGCATAAATACCCTATCAGTGTCACTTTAAATAAAAGCTTCGACCCTTTATGCTTGCAAAATTTATGATGAAATCATTCATACATATAAGAATTCGTTCCATATAAAAATATTGTCGAGTCATTATCGCATTGAAATAGTTGCGAGAAAATGACAATATTGTAAAAAGGAAAACATATCCCAGGTGGTCTAATGAATAAAATATCACGTACTGTAAATGACTAAATTTTCGTGAGTATCTAATTTTCGCGAATTTCGCGCATCGCCTACAAACGCGAAAAATAGCGTCCCGCAAACAATTCGGGACATGTGAACGCTACGGAAGCTACACTTGATCTCGCGAAAATTAGAACCCGCGAATAATTTCAGATTTTCAGCTTTGGCCCGATTCGCGAAAATTTGAGCCCGCGAAATTTAAGTCGTTTTCAGTATTTGTTCTTAGGAAACATTGCTGTTGAAACTGAAAAAGGACGACGTTTTGTTAAAGGGGATGAAAACTCCTAATTTTCACGCGTCAGATAAAACAAATATAACATATGTTTGTTGGTTTTTACATAGAGAACTCTTTCTTTTACCCACATTTCCGCCTGTTGAGTTGCTGTTAAAGAGCTGAACTTAGACGTGCTCTCTACGGTATGAAACGAGCTGATCAATGAACTTTTCGTTCCGCGGGAATGTATCATCTGACCTCAGGATCAGTCATGAGATTTTCAATCTTTCCTAATAACTGCTCGCGGAAAGAAAGTATATTTTGAATGAATTGGGAAATTTTTTTATGTGTTTATGTAAGGTATATTTGGTCAGCATAAACCATTGCCTTGAAGATTATTATCGATGTCGTCACTGGTATTAACTTAACGGAATTGCAGAGTGAGCATGCGGTTTATATATCTGGAATTTTAAATGTTTGTCCTCTCAGTGTGAAACCCAAGATGAGCGACGTAACGACTTGGCATACTTCATCTCGCTTGTTACAGTTCCATAAGAAAGCGGACTTTCCGCATCCGCAAAGCGTTCTGAATCTTAAAGCCGCCCCTCAGATTTGAAAAATATGCATTTGCATAAAACTTACTGTTTTACGACGAATATACTTCAAGTTGAAGACCAGTGACATTTATAATCATACAAATACAGCTAACCTTCAACGCTTGATTCTTGTATTTAGGATTTATAATAAATATAACATCGCTTTCTTTATTGAATGTCTTTCAGGAACGTCAAAGGACTAATTAATATGTTTTTTTCAACTTAGCCACTCTTTGGTGTTTTAAAAATACGAGGCGTCTTGTTATTCTGCAAACCATGCCGATTGAGCGTTCTTCAAACTTAACCACCACGAATGTGCGCGAAGTTATTTTTTTAATGATTAGCGCTCTAACTGAGAGAAATCAATGTTCAAAGAAAGTTTTTATTGATCAAGCGGTATCTACAAACATAACACAAAGAGCGATAAACAAAAATAAATAAAGTTGGATTTTTATAACAGGGAGAGAATTTGCAAAAACAACTTAAGGTTGGGTCCGGTTTTGGTTATAGCTACTGTATTGGTTTGAGCTAGCATGTACGAAACTTTTTTCTAGTATGTTCAATATATGATCATAAATTTTAATACGAAATGTCTTTAATTGAGGGCACGCCATAGAAAAATTACGTTCTATATCGACGGCATTGTCTGAAAAACAAGCAGAAAGCATATCACCGGATTCAGGAATATACATTATTTAACATATATTTTTTGGGCGAAGATAACAATTGAAAATATCAACATTTTTATCTCCACGAAAGCCGAAAAAGGTTAAAAACGCATTAAGTTTTTGCAAAACACACGAAAATAATATGCGCTCAAAGTACGCGTTACATTGTCAAAGACTACATTTTTCGTCACCCTCTTCCTCTTGCCAGCTAAAGAGCTGTCTCTTTAAGGTATTCTGCTCAGACACCTTCGACTACGATTGGACGATGTATTGCTTACCGAGTGTTACGCAGGATCCTCCGCTTCGCTTCAGGATCATGAAAGGTATGTTTTTTCATACTTTTGTACATTTTGCCAGCAGCGGCAGTAGTGTCCGGTAATGCTCGCGAAGGCTGCACCCATAAGTGTGGTGAAATTAATTTAAGAAATGATTCGCATCTACTTGTGAGAAAACTCACCCCATACGAAAAACAAACGTTTTAATTAGTCATGCTGCTAATTCATTTCAAGTCTGACTTTCTTTTTCATTCTGCAAGTGAAGAGGAAGGAGGAGAAAAGTAGTAAAGTAATGCTTAAATATTAAAAAATCCAGGGATGTATACATTGCGGACCCACAATGCTTCACAGGCTTTCCTAACACCCTATAGAAGACAAGGCCTTTTCATTACATCATTTGTATCGATCCCCAATCCGATCCATGGTGAATCTTGATTAGAGTATGCGACATAGCTGCGGAGTTGCACTTGAACATTTTGACTACGTCGCGCACATATCATTGATCTCTTTTTGGGAAGCTGCAAGACGGCATTCCGTCAATGCGGACCAACGCTTGCCGCAACTGTGTGCATCCAATAGCGACGCCATTAAAGAAGGAATGGTCCAGGACTTGTTCGGAGTACTGACTGACCTCTGTTAGCAAAATGACGTGTTCCCTGCCTTACGAAAAAGTTTTGAAGCGCAGCTCTTGGGCGCCCGATTCCGGCTTGAGCGGCGTCGCCGTCGGCATCGGCGTCGGCGTCGGTGTCGGCGTAACCGCGCGTTGCATCATGGGAAACGTCCCATAATGCAACGCGTGTGTCACGAGTGAGACCCGCGCTTTGCATTATTGGACGTTTCCCATAATTACGTCACGAGGGTCCCGCGCTTTGCATTATGGGAAACGTCCTATGATGCAACGCGCGGGTCTTACTCGTGACCCGCGCGTTGCATTATGGGGCTTCCCATATTGACGTCACACAGGACCTCATGAGTTACGTCACGAGGGTCTCGCGCGTTGCAATATGAAAAACGCCCCATGATGCAACGAGCGGCTCACTCGTGACCCACGTGTTGCATCATGGGACCTTCACCATATTGACGTCACGCGTGATGTCACGGTCCCTCGTGAAGGCGACGACGAAGATATGCCTCCTCCTCCCCTCATCCATACCCTCCCCTCGTCCCCCTCAAGAGCTGCGCTCTAACTTGGCATTACAGGGACTTGCAAACTTCTTTAATTTTTTTCAAGGTCTTTATACCCACTCCGTCAACACTGATGAATAAAATAGTTTCAGATATCTTGCTCTAATTAATCGACAGCAATATTTCAATACACTTTATGTTCGGTGAAAACGAAAATAAGGATACACAGCATAAAAATAATGTATAAGAAATCCGCTTTCATAAAACTATTCTTATGAATCTGTTGCTTTTTTTTAACATAATGTCTTGGGTCTACTCAACTCTAATGCATTCGAATCACCAGTCCGGGTATCTGTACGTGCAGCTTCGACGTCGTGATATTCTGGTTTGTTACACTATAATACTATCATTTTTTTCATTGTATTCTTTCAACTTCTGTGCACCGTTAACTTTACGTTTCAACCATTGCCAGACGTCTGTTTTTTTATTTTCCATGCATCACACAAGTACTATACTCAGAAGATAAACGTTCACACGAATGGAAATGGTGTAGACGTAGAAGTCCACAAGGCATTCACGTTTTATTACAAGAAGGCACGCCATACACAAAGTGCACCGGTACCAACATTAATCATGCACACTTTCGAACTTTTCGAAAAAAGTGTGGTAGTCACTTAAGAGTACGGCTGTAAGAAAATCAACGGTTTCAACGACCACCAACTGAACTGTTGGGCCAATGTGCACCAGTGACGTTTTCATTCATTTGTCTGGAGGCCAGTGAACCCAAAAACATTTGGAGTCGTAAACGAGAGAGAACGCCTTATTAAGAGGTGTGGTGCATAGAAGCACTCCGAGCAACGTTGAGGATTTCCGGGATTGAGCGATGACAACGTTCGAAGTTCTACCAGCGATAATATTGTTTAGTACGTCCGGACGACGGGCTTGTGCACTTTTTGCAGTGCGTCACCTGGACTGTAGAATCATCTAATACTATTCACCTCAAGAACTGTAGTAAAAACAATTTGGCTATTCGCCGAACGTTACGAATTTTACCCTCCATGTGTTTAAATTATTATATATGAATAAGCATCTTAGATTAGTGTTATCATATTTGTGTGGATCGTGGCCACGACGTGTCGGAAATGGCCACGCGGCGGCCATGTAGGAACGAGGACGGCACGGGGGCAAAGCTAGGGCGGCGAGCTCGCGGATTTTCGGCAACTGAACGAGGAAGGACAAGGCGCTGCCTCCAGAACGTCAGACTGTGAGACAGTAGATCTTTAGTATTTTCAATTGTGTGATCTCCTTCGGGGCGGTCAATGCGGGGCGTGATCGGGCGGTGACTAAAGTGGAAACCGATATTATCTGGTGCTCGGACGTGGGGCGAGATCAGCTAGTCTTCGCTTTCGGTCGTCCCTTGGTGGTCACACTCGACGCGTTCCTTGACCATTTTTGGGGGAATGGCGCACCTAACTCTCTGAATGCTCCTTATCGTGAGAACCAACGTAGCCCGTCAAATCGAGGTCGAGCATGGCTGCGAATAGGAACATCTCGTACTAGTGAGGCCCTGCGAGTGTCGAACGCCGCCGGGCCTGTTACTGTGGGTGGAATCATGGGCTTCCGAAAGCTCTCAGAGCCTAGGACTCCAGTTCTGTCGGCTGACGTGGGAGACGTTGGTAAGCTCATGCGCGCCATTACGGCTATGTTAGAGAAGCTTTCGCGAGTGTTGGAAATGCTGAGCCTACGTATGTGCCCCGACGGGGGCTTGAACCTCCCAACGTCGATATATTCAGGAGACCCTGATGGAAAATCGATGCACGAATTCCCACAGGACATAAATGCGTACATAGCCCTAGTCCACCAACCGAGGACACGTTGGAGCCCGACTGACCGCGGATAGGCCATTTCGCGGACTCTCATATCGGGTATCGCGGCAGTTTTAGGACGCTGCACGAGAGAGCAGGAGTATTCTTACTTGAGGTGAAGTGGTGAGCAAGGAAGAGCTTGCCGATCCCCGGGGAGCAGATAGATTTTTGTCAGGTTGTGTTGAAAAAATTCGCCGGAATAGCAATTGACACCGGGAACGCTGGCGGACGAGTCTTTCTGCGCGAGTCAGAAAAATTGCGGGAATATCAGTTTACGCCAGGGACGCTGAAGGAAGTGTTTGACAACAGGTGTCGTAAACAATGCAGGAATAACAGTGGACTTAGGGAACGCTGGCGGAGGAGTCTTTCAACGATTGTTGGAAAAATTACTAAGCTTGCACTTTACACCTGAAATGCTGGCAGGTGAGTTAATGACCACTAGTTTCGCATCTGCTGAACAAATACAGATTTTTTTTTTGTTTCGCGTCATTCAATTGATTAACGAAGGTCAGAGGGAGAACTCTCCTATCAGGGTTGCGATTTCCTGGAATCTCTACGGTATGGGATTAAAAGGTGCGTCCACGACTCCGCCCTGACCGGTCTTGGCAGTGGTAGCAATATTTTTATGAGTTAAGTTGCGCCGCGACCCGGCCGGAGATGACGGGGTACGTATTCCGGTGCACTCGTAGGTGCCCAGCTTGACAGAAAGCAAAGCCGAGAGGCTGAAGCCTCCGGGTTTGCAGAAGCCGTTGGTAAGTCACTACTCGTGGGAGGTAGACGTCCGCAATATCATTGACCTAGCAGCAAGATGTCGATTCCTCGCACTCCCGAAGACACACAAGGCCGGTGGCGTGCACCAAGAGCAGATGAAGACGCTGTCTCCCCCTCCAACGTGGAAGTGGCACTTCAGCTGCTCCGATGACACAGGCTCCCCCGGATCGCACCCAAGGCCGGGGACCTCATTCATCTTCCTGGTGGCCACGCCGACGCCACCAATGCCTTTAAATGCCCGCAGCCGTCACCGCACAGCCCCCACTGACGTCCTTCTGTGGCCTGTCCTGCGCCCGTCGCCGCTCCAGGGATCGTCGAGAACGCACCCGTGCTCAAGCACGCCGACCTCAAGCTCCTCCCCTCCCCCCCCCTCCCCTCTCCCCCAACCTCCTCCAGTCCGACGTTTGAAGGGGGAAAGTGGGGGGATTGTTACCACGAGGGGGCCGGACATAGGCACGCGGGACCACAGATAGATGAAGAGGACGGCCCGGGGCAGAGCTCTGGCGGCGAGCTCGAGGATGGTCAGCGTCACAACGGTAAAGGAAAAGGCGCTGCGTTCAGATCGTCTAACGTACCTTGTGTTGTGTTATCTCCTTCGTGGTGGTCACCCACAGATTTTATCATGATGCTCACGTTTCACCGCAAAACACATTGTTTCCTCCTTTGACAACCCAATTTTGTGAGAACTACATCGCGAGGCGCATGACTAAGGCGCAAAACTTTGTTTTCTCTCGACATGACAACAAGCATAAATTGGAAGTAGATGGCGACTTAGCCCCCATTTTCTGGCACCACTCTTCTAATCTTTTAGTTTATCTTTACATGGCGTTGGGTGACTAATTAGCACTACCGCATTAAATTTACCGGCCCTTGCCGTCTGCCCTTGTAGCTTCGTTATATTGGCGCTCTGATTGACTACATCGCAACAATATATTGCCTAATTTGCTCCAAGCAAACCAGACATTTCTTTTATTAATTACCGCACCAGAAGTAACGTAAGTATCAATAAGTAAAAACCTCTCTTTTACACGGCTGCATTATAAAGCCGAATTGTAAACGTATATAGGATAGTGCAAATCTAAATAAAAAATAAAACTACTGAAACTCGTGTTTTCTATTTTTCGTATTGTGCAAAGCCTTCGTCGAGTTAAACCCGCTGGTCGCCATATTCTACTTCAAAAAAGAGCTAAACCACTTTAAAAGAAACTGTTAGAGGTCAATTTTGACGGATTTTATCCTTTGAATTTGAATATCACGTTGGTTCTCCCCGAAGGTGTAACTAAGCGCAAGAAATCACGAAAAACTTCCAACCAGTCATGACGTCATCTAGGATATTTTGGCCGCCAAGCGCGTGCTGCTCGTGGGGACAGCGCGTGCGACGGCGAGCTTGCCAGGTACCTACATTCCCCTGCACTGACACCAGTCGTGAAGACTGTTTCTGACCTTTTGGAAAATAGCAAGATTGCGTGTGCATAGATTTGACTTGCGTTGAAGATGTGCGAGAGCGTAGATTTCGAAAACTCCCAATATGACGACACGCCCCGGGTAGGAGGGGCTTCAGTGGTACTTCGAAAATTAATTTAAAAAATCTGCGTTCACCAAATTACAAAAAAATCGAGATTCATGATTTTGGAGGTTAAATGAAGACAATGTTGGTGTTTTTCCTCAAATGCAGATCCGCTTTAATTTTTCTTTTAAGAGCTATAAACTGAAAGACATTCTTACTAAAAAGGGAAAGCTGAAATGGGAAATTTCGCTTTTTTGAGTGTCTTATTGTGAAAACGAGACTCCATAAAAGAGTTTATTGAGAAAAACCTCAAATGAGTAAAGATATACACTTTTTAATTGGGTTATGCAGATTTTTCCCCACTCTCAGAAACACCTTTATCATTAAAAAAGAAAAAAAACCTAAACATAATAATGATAATCGACAAGCCATCGCAGAGAATGACGTTCTCGTCTAAAGCAACAACTGTGAAAGATATAAATTTGAAAAACTCACCAGGAGATGTTGTAACCCCAACATATTGTCGTAGCTGATATTAGATTTGCCTTCGCTTCGCTGATTCTGAAAAAAGCGATTTTCGCCAGATGGATTCAATGGGATCGGCTAAAAAAGGATGAAATGAACATGCCTGGGCACCTTTCGGTTTTAAACACGATTTACTATGTAGTAATGTTAAAAATTACATTTCCCTTCAAAATCGCAAACGCTTCATTTCTTTTTTTATTTTCTTAATATTGCGCGTTTGAAAAAAAAATATTAACAGTGTTGATTTTTTTTCAAACAAAAAACAGGTATAGTTGTGACGGCAATCCAGTCAAAAAAATATATATATAGGTTCCGTTGTTTTGCACTAAGCAAGTTTCTGAGACCAAGCGATCTTAAGGGAATAGGCTGAAAGGTTTCTTGTGTTCAACTCAAGACGTTTTCAGCGGGTCAAATGGAGTCCCGATACTTCCGAATCTCAAAAAACACAAAGACCGAAGAAGGACGGCAGTTCAACGTTTGAACAACTAAAAATATAAAGCGTGATTCTGAGCTCTAAAGTTCGCACTTTTGAGCTCAGAGACCCCGGAGCTGCAGACTGTACTGTCGGATATCGACTCCCTGTCCCCGCGCGTAAATAACGTTCGCTCTCTCTTGGAAGTAGGAATTTTAAGTAGCTCCCAGAAATTCCGACATCCAGAGGCGCGAGGCAGTTTCACACGACTCTCCGAATACGCATCGAGAGCCTTCGGGGGTCTCCATTTTCATCGAAGCGTTTCTTTTATATAAAGAATAATCGAGACTCGTATATACTTTCAAGTGTATGTTGGGCGCAATTTTAGGCGCTGATCTCAGAAACATTCCAGATGTCGGCGTTGCCCAATTTTTATTAATATTATAGTTTCAAGAAACGCTTACTGAGTGTGTGAACAGTTTGATTTGCTCATGTTTTAATGGCGCACATTTTCTTCAGCTACGTGGTTTCATTATAAATCAGATTAAGTGTAAGGAAAGCGCAACTGCAAATTAAATATTCGAAGCGAACCCACCACACAAACAGACAACGACGGATGTCGTGGCCTGCAGTAAGTTGAATAGACATACCTTATTAAGAGGTGTAGAATGCTATGGTATTTCATTAAAAAAAACACCTTATATTACATTAACTTCGGAACGTGCATTTTGTTTCTTCACCTCAACGCCAATTGTTTTACAAAAAAAATTACTGTAACATGCCAAGTTAAGGAGGTCTTGTTAAGTTGTTAATTCCTCCGCCGTTTTGCACACACTCCCCTGGCACGCTTTGCATGAATAGCTGTTTAAACAGTAATTTTCATATCAATGGTAAACATGAAAAAATGGGTGTACATCTGCCTACTTACTTGTGGCGGTAAGCATTAAAAGAAAGCTGAAACACTTCTTTAAACAACAATGAGCTAGTAATTTATTCTAGCGTAGTTTTATCATGTCAATCTGACTAGCATGTTCGTTTTCCCCCAAAAGGTAACAAAACGCCCCCAAAAAACAAAAAAAAAACCTCCCATCAGTTGTGATGTAATAAGATGGTGTTTCGGCCGCACGTGCCATTTCAAGTTTGCCATGTATAGTTCGAACGCAGACTCCAGTCGTGACGGCTATTTCTCCCATTTTTAAATATAGGAAAAGTGCGTGTACATAGCTTTGATAGAAGCTGAAGATACTCAAAACCGGTGATAAAGAAGACTCCTTTCTGTAACGTCACGCTCTGGGAATTAGGACCAATTTCAATTCTCGATATCTTAGAGGTCAAATGTAAACGATTTAAGTGTGTTTCCTCAAACACAAAACAGCTTCAGCTTCCTTTTAACGAACTTCCTTCACCGTCTCTTTAAATATTGCTTTCCTTGGCCCATGTACTAAGGCCAATGGGTCTGGATCTGCGATGGGATTGAGGGAAAATTTATAAAGTGCGAGCGCAAACAAGAATTCAAATAACTCAAAGCACTTGCCCTTGAAGAGGGCTGACTGAACGCAAATCGGCTGCATTTAAAATCATAACATGATAACAAGGAATAAATTACTGTTTGAACAAATGAAGTTATGGATTGTAACAATAAAAATGACATCTGCACGATTAGAGCCAAATTAATGCAATGCCTTTCTCATTAAAAGAGTCCGCAGCGGCGGCTACAAGTCATTAGGTCCACTCAGAGGCCGAGAACGCGTCACCTAACCTTTTTATTGCGTGTGAAAACGCGCGGTTCTTGAAGTCAGAGGCCACTCGCTAACCACTGAATTGAATCGAATGCACAAAATGAATCATATTAGTGCATTTAGGGTAATAAAGTATATAACATGACGGGTTACGTTTTCTGAAATAAAAAGTATGCATAAAATAAAATTGTGCTCACAAACGTAACTAAAACATTTCCTATGCAAAACGGGACATCTTTGCGAATTATCAACACCGCTGATATATATATTGTTTTATATAAATATACTGTATATCCACTGACTTCATAACAAAGAACAAAACAAAGAAAAAGTCGACGTAGTACACCGCTTACTTTACCTTTACATAGAAAGAGCACAAATAGATACATAGAGAAAGGTTACTTTTTCATGAACTGCCTAATACAGAACATCGTGAACACCAAAAAACGCAAGGAGTCAGTAATGGTCCGTGATCTGTTAAAACCGAAAATAAATACTTAGTGCAGAGGAAGTAGGTCCGGCTAGAAGGATACTGTGTTGCTTGTTATGTGTTTGTCATTGGTGGACAATCGAGGCGAAAACAAAATAAGAACCTTTTCGTTCATTTTGACTTTTCAATGTTGGAGCGAGTTCTTCTGAAAATCTTTATGAAGATCTTAGTTATTTTCATTAAACTAGTGCTCAAGTGAGTAACTATTAAACGTTTACTACGGGAAGCATAAACAACGCACTGTTTTGCCCCAAACAAAATGGTCAGGACTTTAGTGTAACAAACTTCATTCCGCGTGGCCTGTGCAAATGCATTTCATTTTATTTTTGTAACGTGCTCTGCAACATATTTTGCCTAATTATTTTCTGTTTAAAATATACACCCCTATAAATATTGTATTGCGCAATATAATTAATACGATACGTGAACAAAAGTTTAGCCTGACATCGAAAATAGCACTTGCTCCGAAAATAGCTTTGCTCCGAAAAGAAATTGGTCTTCAGACATCGAACATAGCTTGTCCGAAAAATCACAATAAAAACCTTTTCAAAACTATTCCTAAAATTGAAACAGAATTACAAACTTTTTTATTGACGGATTATTCAATTTTAGTGATATATAAAAAATAAATAAAATTGAGTGATATATTGGCAATTATATTTCTTATTTTCAAGAGTGAAGTACTGGAGGGAAGAAGTTTTATACACTGATTATTTTGGTTTACTTGAACACAATTTAAAACCCAGTCAAGGACACACATACTCCGCATATAATAACATCACCGGGCTGACTAAAGGTTGTTTATAAATTATTTTCGAATGAAATATTATTTAAAAATAACGTTTTTCAGCATAGTTTCAGCATATAGCGTTTGCATTTTAAATATAAAAAGACTGATAATTTTGCGCACGCCGATGAAAATAACAAATTAAATTTGTTTCAGCTATCTTTTATGATCATAGAATTGATAGGGCAAGGAAAATATTTAGTTTCTCTAAAGCTCGAGAAGAAAATTAATACCTGAATATTAAGCTAAAATAACAAATATTATCACAAAGCCTACTATAATTACAGACTGCTGCAGCAATATACTTGACTTGTGCTTGAGTCAGGAACCTTCTCTCTTTAGCAACGTTACCTACTTAGCAGGAATTAGCGATCATCTTGTCATCGATATAACACTCTCTCTTATCTGTTCCTCGGAAATCACATTATTGCAAATACATTCGCGACTACGCGAGGGCCGACTATGTGTCTATCAACTCATGCCTCGAAGACTTTTACCAATCATTCTCTGTTAATCTCGAGGAAAAAACCGTCGATGAAAATTGGACGCTCTATAAGAATAAGCTAACCCACTTAGTTGAGCGCTTCATCCCACTGACCCGCATCATATCTGAAAACTGTCACCCATGGTATAACAAAACGGTGCATAGTCATGATTACAAGAAAAAGCGACTTTATAAACAAGCGAAATTTGTCAACAACTCAGCCTCGTGGGATGCATATCATGCGTGTGCTAGAACATACAAAACAGCCATAACTGATGCTAAAACCAAGATTTATACTCACGACTTCCCCAACATTTTAGCAAATAAACCCAGAAAGTTCTGGAAAATGGTCAACCCTGCTCTGTCTCTTCCTTTGCAGTTCATAAACGACAACGGCATCCAACTTTCAGATGAAGATAGCGCTCTTTACCTTAACAATTTATTCACACCAATCTTTACTAACCAAGACTTGCTAAACGTTCCCGACTCTTGCCCATTATCTCACCATCAGATGAATCCTATCATAATTGACCACGCAGGGCGTATTGAGGGCAATAGAAAACCTAAAGGTCTCCTCGAGCTCTGGAGATGACCAAATTATTTCGAAGGTAGTAATAAACTCTAAACACATTTCCTCTGTTTTCCACTGTGACATATTCTCACAACCGCTCACGCTTTCCATACTTCCACGGGATTGGAAAATAGCTAACGTAATACCTGTTCACAAATCTGGCGATCGCCAACTAATAAGTAATTACCGTCCCATCTCTCTTACCAGTGTTCCATCTAAGCTCATGGAGCATATACTTTACTCAAATATAATGAACGTTCTTGACTCTCATAACCTTCTGTTTAAACATCAACACGGATTTCGTAAATTTTACTCTTGCGAAACCCAGCTAACCGCCTTCCTTACTGATATTTATTCAAGATTCGATTCAAATATTCAGACTCACGCCATTTTCATTTACTTCTCCAAAGCATTCGACAAGGTACCCCACCAACGTCTTTTAACAAAGCTTAATGATATTAATATTCAGCCCTCTGTTGCTAGGTGGATTTCTGAATTCCTAATTAACCATAAGCAATATTCCTCCGCTAACAACGTAAAATCTCCCATCTCTACCGTAATGTCAGGTGTCCCCCAGAGAACTGTACTTGGCCCCCTTGTGTTCCTAATCTATATTAATGATCTCCGCCATAATATAGCTTCTTCCGTGCACCTGTTCGCCGACGAATTTGTCATTTACCGACCCATTCTTCCACGCCGTGATCATCATGCTCTCCAGGAAGACTTTGAATATCTAATACAATGGTGTGAAAAATGGCAGATGATGTTAAACTTCAATAAATGTAGATTCCTATCATTTTCCCGCAGTTCGCGTGCCACACCATTTTCGTATTACCTCACTAACACTCAAGTAATAGCATGCTCATCTTATAAATACCTGGGTGCTCATCTCACCTCTGACCTATCATGAACTACTCACATAACTTCTGTTATTTCTGATACTAACTGTTCTCTCGCATATTAGCGCTCTAACCTCAAACTTGCTACACCCTACGTAAAACGACTAGCGCATACTACCCTTATAAGGTCGAAGTTAGAATACGCCTCATCTATATGGTCCCCATGGTAGTCCTACCTTGCAAAATATTCTAAAATCTGTCTAAAACAGAGCCCCTCGTTTTATTTATAACAGCCACTCACCATATACCAGCATATCGGGATTACGCCAACCAGCTGACCTTCATTCACTTTACGTTCGCCGCCGAGTACCACGCCTTTCTCTCCATCGAATGTTTTATCACAATAGCCACCTCGAAGAATCACTGCTATCACCTCCAAATCGTATTTTCCCACGTCTAGATCACCTATGTAAATTACGTCCGATTCGATCATCAACTGTTTCTCACCATACTTCCACACTACCATTGGCCATCGAGGATTGAAATTCACTACCTCATAACATTGTTTCTATTAATGATACTACTAAATTTGTTGAAGCCATTACCCTCTCTTTATTTAGCCTACCTAGCTAGCTTACAGTGTTGTAACTGTGTTTACTGTTCTATTTGTTTTTGTTTTATTGCAATCCCGAATGGAAAGTCCATCAATGTAACCCTGTTTGGCACTCAATGTTTTCTAGTGGACCGCTGACTGCGTCTCACTGTACGTCAAGGATGTCTGATTGGCCAACAAGTTACTCTTGACCGACAGTCAAACTCCAGTCAGACTCCGCTTGTCATATTTCTGGTGGTTTCCTGGTGGCAGTCGGACGCCGCGAAATGCCGTCAAGATTTCTTGGTGGCGATTCTGATTGTACATCGATTGTTTCTGACTTTACGTCAGAACGCTTTGACGTGCAGACATACCTACGGCCAAAGGACGTAAACTTCGTTCGGAAAGCACTATTTCGTCAAATCTATGAATACGAAAAAAAATCTATGCTCGAGAAAACGATTTAGGGAAGTGAGCCCATAAAACCACTGATGTTAGAGATATGACAAGCAGGGCACCCGGCAACCCTGATCAGAAGCCCGCCGAAACGCCGAACACGCCACTTTCTAATTTCGCTTCGCCCATAGACGCTTCGCCGAGCTTCCATGAGCGATCGCTCTCGACTCGTTTTGTTTGCCCGCTTGCTTCGACCTGTCGATCCTGCCCGGGCTCTACAATGTCTTATGTTTTAGTAGAATTTCTCCTCGACAAGATCCAGTGTGTCGTGAGTTCCGACTATGTAAGGAACTTTAGCGGTGTAGTTGAAAACGACAGGGTCTACCAGGTCTACTGGGCCGGATTCGCGCGAACAAAAGGAGGGTTCTTCGACGCGAAAGTACTTTACATGGCAGGTGAGTAGAACCGAAGTACGGCGATTGATGTACGAGTGCTTTGCATAACATGCTGGAGGCTTAGCTGCATATGCAGCCGAAGCATTCTTGAGAGCGATGCACTCATTGTCGGATCCTCGCGCTGCAATACTGAAATGCTCTTGACTCGGTGCGAGAGGTTTAGGCTAGAAAGTTTATACCTTTCTATCTGGTGTGGGCTATTGGCCTTACCGCGTTGTCGCAGCTCATTATTATTGTTTCATGAAGAGCGCACACGGAAAGCATCCGCGAGCGTAGTTCAGATATATCTGCTGCTCGCGTTCGTCCGTGGAAGCCAGGGCTATCTGCCGTAGCATGCACGCTTGCTCTCTAGCTTCAACGGAGTCGCATACTTTTTGTGAGTTAAAGTGCATACGGTCATCCCGAAAGGTTCAGACATCGAGGGCGTTTCTTTGAAACATGCTTAGGGTGCATGTGGGCCCGTTTGTAAACGAATGTCTCTTTTGCATAAAAAACGCAAATTTCAAAAGTGAAAAAAAAAATAATAAGGACGGGTACACATTTTTCCTGATTTTTGATGTCATGAATTACATTCAATTTAAGGACTTGTGAACCGTATCATAGCCATGCAAGATGGCCGCCTTGGCTTGTGAACCGTTTCATAGCCATCCAAGATTACCACCTCGAAATGGGAGCTTTTATACGAATGCTGCCCTTGTTGATGAAATTCCCTTGGCAGTGGCAATCAGACGTCATCTGATGGACCATCAGAGCACGTTCCACCAGGGCTGCTGACTGGCAGTCAGTGTCCCAAATTACGTATCTTGATAGAATTTTCAATAGGGATCCCATTGCATATTGCCCCACGGGCGCTCAAGAAAATAAATGATGAAGATGATGATGATGATATGTCAACTCGATTAATATAATAAACTTTCTATGAGAGTATCTATACCAAGTTGAACAACGAGCGGCTGTGAAATAATGGTTTTAAGGGTTTTAGGTGCCTTTACAAGATTACTGTTTGAAACTATGTAAGTTAAAAAGAAAGAAAGCTCACGCTATAAAAGTAAACAACCAGATAAAAGGGTTCACTTGTGCAATAAGAAGGTATGTTAGCCTTCAATGAAAATCGGCTGCCACTTACTGTAGGATGCTTTCACGTCAGATCGCGCCGTGATAATATGGGCCTTTTTTCTTTTTTTTTATGGCAAACAAATATATGTGCTAGCCATGTTCTTGGGAGAAGCATTCAACCGTATGCGAAAGATGTAGCGAATTATAGTCCGGATATATACAATTCCGAAGCTCGAGTCATGGAAATAACCAAGGTTACGCTATTGTACTTTGCATAGCCGTGCATTTCAGATTCGAAGCATTCACGTAGTAATTATTTTTAATGCCATAGCATTATTGCCCTGGTACGTGCCCTCTTTAGACTGGTTTGGACTAACCTATGTCGGCAAGGTCGCCACGGAATGGCGCCACACCCCCAAATGCTGTGGAAGCTGACTAGGAAACAGCTTCTGCAAGCGCCAACAGATGGCGGGCCGGGTGAGTGCGCGTGCGCTTTTTCAATGTCCTCGGAAACTTGTGCCGCCGGTTGGGAGACCTGTGGACTAACACGGGCTGCGGCTACGTTCCTGTACCTGCCACGCTGTACACGAACACTGACGGAGCCACGACCCGCAACGGCAACACTATTGATTTGGCCTACTGTCGCCATCTACATGATCATTCGAACGGAGGAATATGTGGCGTATTTCACGTTGCGCAGGCCGCTCATGCGTGCAATCCATCCGCCGCTGGATTAAGCAAATGTTCGTAGTGAATAAATGAAAAGAACAAAATGGCTCTATCGTGTTACGTGCCTCGGCGGAGGTTCATCGTGCACAAGCCAAGTGAAGTGTTCTGCTTGCATCAGGGAGAAGAGCGGTGTCGTGAATGTTCACCCCGCGGAAAAGTGCTGTGAGGGGGCATTCACTGTGCATTCACCCATGCTCGGAATGCCCACGCATTTCCTCGAGAATCAACAGAGCGGCAGCAGCGATTTCTGCTCATTTGTTGTAGTTTATTATATGAAAGGTTTCGACAACTAAACATAATATCGAGAACTCTAATAACAGACTTAAATGCAAAAATAATTCTAACACGACAAATGAACACGTTTCAGAGGCACATTCACAAATTACTTACTAATTACCCACGTCATATAAAACAATGCAAAATTATATAAAAATTATTATCTTGATATGAAATGTAAGAATATGATAAGAAAAAATTATGCTTGGCCATCATTGCGGTTTTGTTATTAGTATAGAAACTCCGTTTACTTCTCTAAATGTGGCAAAATATGACGTCAATAATCTTTCTGCATATGTTATTGAAAACATTTTTTTAATTGTTTTTCATTGTTTTCATTTTCAGCAGTCTTATGTTTATGATTCTAAGTGCTCTCAGGGCGTCACGTGATGCCTGATGTGGCCATTAATTCATTCATTGTCCCCTTAACGGCCCTTTCTCAAGAGCATTACGTAAGGGAGGGGAGGGGGGGGGGGTTAACAGAGAATAAATACTAGAAACGATTACATCAGGTGTTGCAGCTAACAGTGTATGCGTTGAACAAGAATTGATTGCAAAACAATACGGTGTGAATTATATACAAATATTTGAGCTATTATTAATATTGAAAATTATGGAATCACGAAACAAGTTGGGGTCATCAATGGTCACTATATCAGATGGCAGGTCGTTCCAGTCCATAATGGTCCGCGTGAGGATCGGGTAAATTAATTAGTGCGGCCAGAGATCCGCCACACTCGGCATGAGGAGTTTGGACGTGCCGATGGTCAGCTAAGAGAAATAAGTAGTGAAGAGCTTAGTTTTTAATAAGAATGCTAAACTTTTTGAAATAAATTTAGATGTATTATTTTACTACGCACAACGAGAGTTTGAATACAGCTTGTGTTTAAGAGAGGAAACACTAGTTGTTGGGTAGTCGTCATTAGGCCTAAATCTTACAGCACGATTCTGAATGTACTCAAGATGACTAATGAAATAAACTTGATATGGGCTCCAAATTGCTGATACGTATTCCAATTTCGGTCGAAGATATGTTTCGCATGTTTCGTATGTCGTACGTGACGTCATGACATCACGTGACTCACGGTGTCACCTGACGTCATTAAGTCGCGTGGCGCCACTGCGCAACGTGACTTGTCTAGACAATGTCACGTCATGGTGTCGGCTGACGAAACGTAACAGGTGACGTTACGTGCTCCGTGTCGTCAGAGTCGTGTAGAGCGACGTGACGTCAGGTGGAAATTTTTGACGGAGTGCCGCAAATGGCCCGCGTCAATATGGAGCGCGGTCTACGCCAAAAACCCGCGAAGTGCCCACTATATGCTGTCGTAGAAAAGTAAAACCTCAGCTCCTATTTCGAAACCGGGTAGTGGAACGATTTTAACGTTGAAAGATTTTGCAGTTTGTATTCTTCGTTTTGTGTATCTATGCACAAGGAACCAAAAAAAATTGACCGCATCTCCACGTGGTGAATGATATTGATTGGGGCGAAGCTCTGGTGGTGCTTGTCTGCGTAGACGCTGAGCCGCAGCATGCCGAGCCTTTCGTTCGTTTTCATCCATGTCAGAAAGAGAATGTGTGGTATGGAACACGGTTATATACGCATTTGAGCAAATGACCGCAGCGCCCTCTCGTCTATAAATGTCGAGCCAATGCATGCAAAGTTCAACGCGATTATATACGCACTTGACCGCAGCGCCCTCTTCTGTATAGACGTTAAGCGGCTACATGCAACGTTTCATCCATGACATCCCCAGCTCTTGAGTTACTACCACATCTCAGAGCCCCCTACTCGTCCCGCAGTCGTGGCCGAGTGGTTAAGGCGATGGACTAGAAATCCATTGGGGTCTCCCCGCACAGGTTCGAATCCTGTCGACTGCGCAAACATTTTTTCTTTTTATGTGAGCACGGACGCCGGACGGACGGACGGATAAGGCTGGACCCTAAGGAGCTTCGCCCCTAAAAAATCGCCACCTTCGCCCGAAATACCGCTATTTCGCTGCGTAATCGCAGAAGAAGGACCGAATTATTTGCTTATCTGCAGCCGCGTGTGTGCGTTACGGAAAGTACGGTGACACGTCCCTGGCCGACACGCCGAATTCAACAGAACTTGAACCACTCCGCTGCTACACTCGCCGTCAATCCCGCGTAAAACTATCTTTTGTGTCGATCACTACCCGCGACCTACGGCCATGCTAATTCTTTAGAAGTCGACAATCACGGAGCAAGCGTCTTTTGTCTCTGAGCAGAAAACCCAGCGCAGAACCGGGTTGTCCTCCAGATACGTTACTCGATCGACAGCGTGAGAGTTAAAGGGCACTTTGACTTCCGATTTTATTTTTGTTTTATAAACACTAACACGCGCAAGAAATTACGAATTTTGTTCTTTGTTCTATGGGTGGTAAAAACATATCACCGCATTTAATTGGCCAGAGTCCAGAAATCGTTTCACCGCCCCTTTAAGCTCAATCGTTAAAAGCCGACATACTTAGTCATTTATTGTAGGGTAGAGACATCCTCCTCGACACCCTTCTAACTTTTCCTCTCCTACTGCTATCTTGACGGCGGGGGGGGGCTTTTTTGTTTCTGCATCCTGGGGCTGGATAAGCCAGGATAAATTTCTGGCTTATCCAGCCCCAAGATACAGCAACAGAAAAAGTTCCTTGCCGTCAAGATAGAAGTGGGAGAAGTAGAAATGAGGAGGGTGGCGATAAAGTTAAATGGGCGAACTCGAGCCAGAAACAAAAGAAAGAACGGGCGTTGATAAAGCGGCAGCATGCATCGAAGGCGGCAGCAGCGAACATCGACGTATCGGCGTTACAGCTGACTAGCGCTAAAGGACAAAAGCGTCTAAGTGTGGTCGTCGTAAAAGTCCGAGTCGGCAAGTTCGCATATCTATTCTTATCTTCTGCACTCGGTATCTCGGCATCGTCAAACTTTTTGGGATAAAAGTAAACCTAAATCTTCTAGAAGTAAAGGGCATCGTTCCATTTTAGGCCATGCGCGAGGCATTTTTGCATATGAAAACCGAATTTTGCGGCGCATTTGAATCTTAGCTGGATATGCTTGGTAAACTGCACAGCGGAGCGTTACTTTCTCAGGGTACTCTTTACTGTGGGTAGCCTGTAGAAAAAAATTATTCTAGTCATTTTTCAGAAATTACTATACAACGTTTGTAACTATGATGGATTGTAGTGGGCGTGACGATCTGTATCACCAAATTTAGCGTCTCAAGTGAACACACTTCACTGCGCCCCTCATAAAAGTCACGTGGCACTCATACGACATTGGAATGATTTGTATGACTCGTAGCATCGCCTGTGGCACATTGTAAGGTAAAACGGAGCATATGGACAAGAGACCTTAGCAATCCTACGTCCGAACCCATGGTGGGCGTGGCGAGGCCGAACAATAACAGGCTGCGTCTAACGAAAAGGAACAAAGTGTAAAACTAGTTAGTGCCATTTCACCAAAATTACGGCGCCGTGCAAAAGATGCCTTCTCATGCAAGGGATGAGTGAACATCGGGTGATGTTTACACTATTCGATTGAAGGCTGAAACCGCCCAAAACAATGCTGGGTGATTTCAGACGAGATTGAGCAATGTGCAGGTTAATTAGTCATTTCGTTTTTAGAGCGCAGCTCTTAGGCGCCCGTTTCCGGCTTGAGCGGCGTCGGCGTCGGCGTAACCGCGTGGTGCATTATGGGTAAATTTCCACGCTAAATTTAGCGGAAAATTTTCCCCGCTAATTTGAGCGGAAAAAATTCCCCGCTAAATCAAGCGGAAAAATTTACCGGTTAAATATGACAGAAAAAATGTCGCCGCTAAATTTATCGGAAAAATTTTCCCCGCTAAATCTAGCGGAAAAATTCCCCCGGTAAATCTAGCGAAAAAAATCTCCCCGCTAAATTTAGCGGAAAAATTTCCTCGCTAAATCTTAGCAGAAAAATTTCCCCGCTAAATTTTGCGGAAAAATTTCCCCCCTAAATTTAGCGGAAAATTTTCCCCGCTAAATTTTAGAGCAAAAAATATTCCCCGTTAAATTTAGCGGAAAATTTTCCTCTAAATGGGAGGCGAGCAGAAGAGAAGGAGGGACATAGCCTCCTCTCCGTACCTTCCCCTCCTCCTCCTCAAGAGCTGCGCTCTAATTCGGCGTTACAGGGAGTTGTAAACGGCTTTCATGTTGAGAGAGTGTCACACGAACTTTCAGATAGGCACAGGGACGCGTTGTAGCTTGATACGTTGAATTGGCTGACATATTTAGTAAAGTACGCTACAGTATATATCGTAATTAGGAATGGAGTACAGTGATGTCTAGAAGAAATTAATAAAAACAATTTGTCAACTGGCTGCCCAAATTAAAATACTGCCCTAAGTACGTAGCCCAGTGCTGCGCAATCAAACAAGCAAAACACCTTAAGGACCGAATGCGCCGCAACGTTCAGCTTTCATAGGCGATACAGTCATGTCTCGTTAATATGGACCCCGTTAATATGAATACCCCGCTATATGGACATTATTTTCGGGAACAAACGGGGAAAATACATGCATTTTTGTCTCGTTAATATGAACAACTCACATTATGGACGATATTTTGGGGGAACGGAGGCGTCCATATTAACGAGACATCACTGTATCAGCCATATCACTTATAAACAAAACATACAAGGTTTTTGTCCTGTAATTCTTCATTGCGTCCGGGAGATAATGCGACTGACTACAGCCAAGGTGCCTGTGGTGTTCGAGTACCACCAGTCGTTGGGACGGAAATCCTCTAACGGTAATTCGCTGCAACAAAGACCCGTGAAAACGTTTATTTTTTTCTAATTTAAAACAACACATTGCGGCATCGTTTGGCGGATATTGAATTACCTATGTCTCTGGCTTCATCGAAGTAGATTTTGATACAATCATTGACCTGTTTTTTTTTTAATAATCGCACAAATGTTGTTGATTTTTGACGCTTTTAATATATTGCAAATTTTCAGACGCGATGCAGAAAACGCGTTATATAGTTGAACGCTAACTTTTTGTTCAAATTGAACAAAGCATGAAATACACTGCGGAATCATTTCAGCCTAGAACCTTAATTGTAAGAAATGTTAAAAAAATCGCCAAGAATTCCTAGGCATAAAGAACTCCGTAAGAGGCAAAGATATCCATTTTATTTTACATGAAAAATATACTTAAATAAACAAAATTTAACTGTTTACAGCAGACCAGTTGGCGTGCTTGATACATACATTTATTTGACGTTGTTTTGTTAAAGATTGGTATGCCAAATTAAGGTGCATTCCGTTGTATGGACGTGTTTTGAAAGCTCATATAAGCAACAATATTGAAAAAATAGGCATGACACCATCATGATCATCCATAGCTGAACGCATCCATTAGCAATAGTTTCTATACTTCCTTTCAGCTTATGTCTAGACCTGTGTTGTCAAGTTGCCACTCCGAAGTCGGAATGATTCCCGAATGATTCCGTACTTTCGCAACGCCCGGAATGGAATGGGAATGGAATGGTGGCAGCACTGGTGGTAATGGTATGGGAATGGAGTTTAATGCCTTTTGCCAGGAATAGAGTGAGAATGGAATGTGCTCGGTTCTTATGCGAGCTTTGTCGATTCTCATCTAGAAAATACGGGCTGATGGCGCGATTTGCTATCGCGTGGTAAGTGGCTCTTGAAACAGCATAATTGTGCTGGAGGTCTTGACTTGAAACACGAAATAATAGAACACATAGGGACGGACAGACACAGGCAGCACAGTTCTTTCAATTAGCAACCGACATTTATGATTCCCCTCAATGGGTCAGCACTTCTCTAACCCAACCAACGTTCGGGCGTGTGCTGGAGGTGACTGACGTATTCATTGTCTCATTGGCTTAGGCTCCTTTGAAGATGCAAATGGCGCGTCCTCGGTGAAGAAACGAAACGGTAGACAGACAAGGTGTCGTTCCTGGTGCCGCGAGGAGCGACAAAGCGACTGTTCTAATCAAGCGCGATTAGCATGCAGTTTTTAACCGGCGTGTCGAACCGAACGCGAACCGAACAATTGAGCAACACAGTTATTTTTAACTGAACCGGAAGAGAACTGTAAAATAAATCAACCATTCAATATTGAGCCTGAGCCGGAACAGAACAGTAATCTCATGTTGCGGTTACTACTTCAGTAGAAACGGTTCGGCGTAATAAAATGTGAGCCGCACATTCAAGCGGTAGCGTCGCGAAATCGAATACGGATTCGCACGGTGGCGTCAGCAGCTCAGTCTTGACTAAACAAAAGGCTGGGACGACATAAAGACAGCTCAGTAATAATGAAACGAAAGAGTATATTTCTTCACGTCTATCTGCAGCGCGAATCGGCGTCGGCGAGTGGGTGTGGAGGCGTAGACTTCTATACCTTGCTTCAGCTTACGATGAACTGCAAAGGACGCTACGAGCTGCCGGAGCTAATTTATAGCTCGGAAGACGTCAAGCGCTCTTCCGGTTGGACGGAGCGACGCAGGGAGCGCTAAGTCACGAGACAAGCTACGAACTACGGATTGGCTCGTGTAGCTCATAGCGTCCATTGCGGCATATCGTTAGGTGAATCGGCGTACATCTGACTGTGCCGAGAGGTTAAATATATGTTATTTGTGTGTGTTTGTGTGTGTGTCTGTGTTTATTTTCTTTTCATGCTGCTAAGCAATGTTCCTTAAAAAACACTAAAAATAAGAAAAAAAATCAAACAGTCGGGTTGGGACTCTGTGTAAAAAAAATACGCGAAAAAAAACATTTTGGGCAATATTTACGGCTCGAGATTTATTTTTAATTCTGCGCGCAAAGTTCATGACGCCACGGTATTGTCATACACTCTTTCCACCTCAACGAGACGGTCATACACAATGTTCACCTCAACGAGATGACCAAGCCGTCACCTCCAAGCGCCCGAAACACCGAGAGAAAACAAGTGCAAAGGAGGGGACTAGCGGCTAAATCGCGTCTCGAACCGTCAATATTGCTCATCAAATTCTGTTTTTTCGCGTGAATATTTTTTTTCGAGACGCGTGCTCCAATTAGCACTGTATAAAAAAAATATTTTTTCTTTCTTTTCAGTGTGCCTTTAAGGAAGGAGAAAGCGAAAATAAACATCGAAGAAAAAAACAAAAAGTTGACGGCTGTCAGCGCGTTTGTTCCGTGGTGGTGAAATCTGGAGGCAACAAGAGGCGAAGCCGCGACGGGCGCGACACTGCGGCGTCGGTCACCGGGACGGCAGTCGCCCAGAGCCGACTCTGCTTGAAGACAATTTGTCTTTGTTTGTGTGTGTGTCCTTTTAAGAACAGCAAGTCGCTTTTTGTCTTTTTTCATGTCCTTTCGTTGTTTTAATCCTCTTTCGACCGGGCATCGCTGTCGTTCTTCTCATCAACTCAGGCGGTCGAGCAAGTCGTTCGGGCGTGCGTTATCGGTATAGTTGGCCGTTGCAATCTGGATGAGTTGTGGATGAGAATCTACATTGGGTACAGCGTCACCATACTCTGGCAGACTAAACTCCGATCTAAACAACTGACGACTAATTTGTTTTGGTGGTTAGCTTGCGAGTACGGTGCGTGCGTGCTACCGTCACGGCGTCACTATGCGTGTTGTCTGATGGACTTCCGTGTGAGTGCTGCACTTTGGTACTGTTTCCAAGCACCTGTACGACCACGTAATTTTTATGTAACGTGTTTTTGCGTTAAAAATTCAAGCCCACAAAACGAAATTCATTATATATATTAGTTTGCTGTCCTCGGTTTCGCAGCACGGCTTCTGATGACCTAATTTATTTTAATGAAGGTGACGCCGTGTTAAATTCACCTTTTTTCTTAACGACTAGGAGCTGTGGACTTTTCCTTTAAGAACCACTTTTTACTGCATCGCGCTTGGTGGAATCGGTAAGCGTACCGTTATTTCAATAGCATCCCTGAACCAGATCCGAACCGGAACAAAATGCAAAGCAACCCGAACCCGTACCGAACCCGAACCGGAAAATGGCAAGTTAGATGCCCTGCTCTTAACCCAGCTGCTCTTCTAGTGTTCGCGTGGAACACAAATAATTAAAACAAAATCGATTGAATGTGCTGCAAACATAAAAGTTTACGTTTTAAGGCAGGTTCCATACTATGGTGGTGCAGTCTTTTGTGATGGCTCTATATACCGATATCAGTTTCTCAGTGGTTTTCTGTTCTTATCGCAGTGCATAGAGATTTGGGGCAGGTATACGCGGCGTCGCTTCTAACAGCGCACTAGGGGTGCTGTTGCGAAATATTCGAAGCAGAGAGCAAGATAGCTTCTTGCGCCACGCAGGAACTAGACACTTTTAATGCCTTACCAAACAAACAACATGCTAACCATGTATCTGTGGAGGGTATACACGGACCTTTTGCAAACAAAATGGGTGGTTTTAATTTTTGGCGCCTGTTGGGACTCGCAAGTTTTTTTACGCTTGATCACGCTATCGATGTCTTATGTGACAAGAGATTGCCACCAAGCGCATTGTGCGACCACCCTTCGGTTTAACAGAATGAGTGCTTTGAGGATAACGCCATTTAACTTCCTGAGAGTGAGGCACATAAAAAGGACACCACACACATAGACTCTCTAACACAGCTATGGGTTTTATCGTCGTCGTCTTTGTCTTCCCCTCCAGTCTTTCAACGACTTTTTCCGCGCGACATTTCAAACTGATGTTGTGCACAAATCTGTTCCGAATCGATTGTCGGTTGATCCAAAATAAAATAAAGGCAATCATTAAATAATGTCCCGATGGTACACATTGTCCTATAACACTCCGGTGTAGAGTTTGGTAGAATCCACCGATCCAGTCACGTGGCACATTGTTCGAACACCACACATCTTATACCGCGAGGCAAAATTCACACGTCAAGGAACCTTTTTTCAATATCAGAAAAAACAACCGATGCGTTGCTTATACAGTTTTTTGAATTATTAATTTGTAATGTTTCGAGAATAAGTCTTTTCTTGTCATTTCTTTCAAATTCTAACACGGTACTTTTCTTCCATTCTGGTACACATCCGCTACATTGATCTATATGCTTTGCGACCTCTGAGTTTGGAGCATTGTTTTTTACATTATTTTTATGTTCATTTAGCCTTATGTTTAAACATCTTCCAGTCTGCCCAATATAGTTGAGACCGCAAGTCATAGGAATCGAATAAACTACTCCTGATTTGCATGGGACTGTCATCTCTTTGTGGGTTATTTGGCAAGTTCCGTTTTTCTCTTTTATAAAAGGTGTTAACCTTGACAACCTAATGTCATTCCTGTACACAGTTGAAACTCCAAACTTTTGGGCCATCGCTTTGATGTTATGCGATACGCCATGATAGAACAGCAACACCACTCTTCTCGAACTTCCGTCGGCAACCTTTTTAGCTTCTTTCTTTCCTTTAGATAGTGACCTCATCACCTCATTTATGATGTCATCATTAAATCCGGCATCTAACAACCGATGAAGTGTTGTTGTTGTTGCCTTTTCAATCTGGTGTATGCACGTTTTCGCAATTGCGTTTTTTAGCAACGATGTTACAATGCCGCGCTTTATGGCTTTCGGATGACAACTTTTGAATGGAAGTAGGGGCTTTTGGCTTTTTTCTTCCCGTACCTCCAGCACATTGTATCTTCTGCAATAACCAGATCTAAAAATTGCAGCTCGTTTTTTGTCGCTCGTTCCGATGTAAAGGTCAATTCAGGACAGGAGTCGACTAGGTGTCTTTTTGTGACCTCCCATTCTTTTTCGTCTTTTGTGCAAATAAGAATATCGTCAACATAACGCGTTATATATACGTTGTCTTTTCCTTTTTGTTCCATGATCGCTGCTCCCACACAGTCTAAAACGTTTAAATAAACTTCAGACAAAATGGGAGCGATCTTGGAACCAATACATATTCCGTCCTTTTGCGTCATGAGGGTTTCTTCTTGTTTGAGCACATTGCATGTCAGGTATTTTTGGAGCAGAAATAGAAAATCCTCAATCGCAATCCCTGCTCTGGATTGAAACCCAACCAAATCTAATTCAAGCATATTCCTGAACCTGTTAAAAAGTATCGTTTTGTTAATCGAATAATATAGATCTTTTATGTCCAGCGACCCAATGTATCGTTTTGTGCCATGAAACTTTCCGATCTGCTCTAGTACTTCTTCGGAGTTTTTGATAGATAAAGATGTTTCAATACGTACATGGGCTAGACATTTCTGCAAGAAAGAGGAAATTACATTTTGCCAGGAACCAATCTCGTTAAGCACTACCCTTAACGGGTAGTTCACTTTGTGGTCTTTTACGAGAAACTTCTTCGTGCACGTATCTTGCCTAACGCTACTGATCTGTCTAGCTAACTTATTTAGGTCACATGCCTGTAGCCGGTTTACTATTTCTTTTTTCACTCGTTTTAGATCTGTTGAGCAGGGTTTGAACAGTGCCTTCATCGCCTCATTTACCCTACAACTGAACTCGTCCTTAGATAGTACAGCAAACTTCCCTGATTTGTCCGTTTGCAAAAGAACGCCTCCAACACTCTCAATTTCACTGTTGACATGGTTGAGTCGTTTCAAATTTCTGTGCGTTAACTGGAACGATTGGTCTATAACTCCATCTAATCGTTTCAAGGTTTGGTCTACAAATGCGTATCTGTCACTTTCTGTTGGTATCCTGGAGCTAACCGCACGCACATCTGCTAAGACGTCACACCGGGATGGTTTGATATTGGCACAGAACTTTGGGCCGCATTCTAACAATGTTTCGGTTTTTGCGTCAAGATGAGCTTAGATGGGTTAAAGAGCCCTTCGATCCGTTGTTTCTTTGTTTTCTCTATAGATCTCCTCAACCCATCCAATAAACGGTTCCTTGTTAGAGAGTCTATGTGTGTGGTGTCCTTTTTATGTGCCTCACTCTCAGGAAGTTAAATGGCGTTATACCCGCACCAGCTGGCTGCCACCATCTATACCGTCTCGTGCTTTGAGGATGTCCTTTGAAAGTCGTCTCCGGTACTTATAACGTTAGCAGCTTTATGCGCCTTGTTTTTGTTTCAGCAACACAATGTGGCAGTCAAGGGCCATGTTCTCACCTTTAGTAAATTAAAGCAATGGAATGGCGAAGTTCAGACATTCGAGGAGTGGGAATGGGTTTAGTGTCTCCATTCCGAGGGGTTCAAATGAATGGAATAGTCGGAAACTTTAATTCCTCGGAAGAAAATTGGAATGGAATGGGGGTGACGCGTTCCTCAACGCAGGCGACGCTACCAGCTAATGGGAACAATCAAAACGCAAAGCACTGGACTTCTCGTGTATGTGCTTGGCTCAGCGATAATAAAACACGTGCAAAACATGACGAACACCATGATGATGTGCTTTTGACCTTCTATACTTGGTTCTATCAGCTCGTGGCGTCAGCTGCGTCTAGAGTTAAAGGTGAAAGGAAGCATAGGCGATATTGTCCGCGTGCGTGGCGGAGTTAGCAACGCATGCAGCTGTC
>JAZHYW010021354.1:0-42570 GCA_037355805.1 Ixodes ricinus
ACGATGATGATAGCTAGAGGAAGTGCCCCCTGTAGTTCGCGCACGCCGCCAATAGTATCTGCAGCAACTTCTTTCCCCCCAGAGCAAGCTTACGACCTTCGGTACAAGCTGGTTTACACACTCACGTTTCGCGGCGCCAAGCGCATTGTCTAACCGAGTGCTGTAGTTGTGCATCGCTCTCAACAAGGGGAGCAAGCCGTCGCAGCCTGTCAAACTTGTACAGGAAGTTCCCGACAAGAGAGCTGCGTTTTTCCGCGGGCGAAGATAACTGCGCACCGCAGAATTCCCACGCTATAGTTGTTGAGATGGAACTGGAAAGTTTGAGGACATGACGTTTTCTGGATCAAAAGATGATTTAGGAAAACGAGCTTTCTTTATTAGACGTCGTCTTCCTAAGCCTACCATTTTGTCAAAACAATGAATCACAGTTTGTGGGCCTGCGGCATCCATTTCAGTGAAACAAAACTTGTCACAGAAAGAAAACAATATCCTCTTTCTTGCTGACAAGTTTTCTTTTGTTTTGTTTTTCACTAATTTAAATTTCACGAGCGTTCGCAGTACCATTTATTGTTTTGACAATATTAGGCTTAGCTGGACTCATAGAGAAATTTCGCTTTTCTCAAGTATCTTTTAATTCGGCTTACGCCATTTTTTCCAACTTTCGCGTTCTATCCCAACCACTAGGTTCACATTCTCACGGAATTTGAGCTTTCTGCGAAGCATAGTTGCATCTAAGCCGAAAAACACGGTTCTCTTTTCTACGAATTTCCATATGCGGTTTCCGTATATTTGCCAAGTGTTTTGCTCAGCATTCTCTGGGGCTTGAAATACATTTGAAAATGTTATAAGGACTATTTCTCATATATAAATCATAATGCGTAAATTTCAACCCGAAAATACTGGAAAAGTTTTACTCTAGGGTCATTCCATGCCATAGGCTACGAGGCAATTGTTTCATGCCTGGGATATGTACGAAAAAATTAATTTGAATAAAAAAGGCCTCTGAACACCAAGAAAATATTTTCGACATACAATACATTATTTTTTTTTTGCTGATATCAAACTCTAAGTTTCGAAAATTTGCATAAAAACCCATGTAAATAAAAAAAAAACATCTTGGAAAAAAACGGTTGCGAACCACACAAGTTTATGTTGGCGCCTAATCATTGTTGGCGGTAACGCGTTACGAGTAACGGCGTTACCGGTAACGCATTACTTTTTTCGGTAACGTGTAACGTACTGGTTACTTTTTAAAACAGTAACGGGTAAGGTACTTACGTTACTTATTTTGAGTAACAGGTAACGGAGTTGCGTTACCCGTTACTTTTTCTTCCCAAGACTTAAAAAAAAGCTACAGACTTCAATTTGTTTCGTGTTTTTAGGCGGCTAGCATGGGAAGTTTTGAGATTTTGCGTTGATCTTTGCCTTTTTTACTGTGAGTACATATTTAGGTGAAACCGTAGAAAATATAAAGTAATTATGCTCAGTTTCTGCATAGACATAACTTCGTCTTGAAATATGGCGCTTATGCACACCTGCAACCCAAGCAGCACAGAGTTGGCCAGTCATCGGCCAATGGCTGGCAATGGTCCTTGGCCAAGTGGCCAGACAGTGGCCAGAGACTGGCCGGTGACGGGCCTTTATCTGGCCACTGGCCAATGGCCACTGGCCTTCAGCCATCGGCCAAGCATTGGCCAATGAATGGCCACTCTCTGGCCACTGGCCAAGAACCATCGCTGAGACATTGGCCATTGCTTGGCCAAATCCGTTCTCCTTGGGAATGTTGAAACAGTAAAACGTTTTAATTCATAATTTAAAAAAACTAACGCAAAAGTAACGTTCGTTACTCATTATCGTTAATGGTACAAGTAACGCGTTCCTTTTATTTTGAAGTAGCGCAGGACAGTGACGCGTTAATTTTACTTGCAAGTAACGGGTAACGTATTTCGTTACTTTTTCTGGGTAACACCTACAACACTGTACCTAATTACTTAATAATATCCTCTATCTTTCACAAAAATACATAAAATGAAAGACGTCATTTTAAGTCCAAATAGAACCTAAAAGTAACTTTGAGAATTATTTTGCTTGTTTCGTGAACTTGAGATGGGTGTTAGCTACAATACTGTTTTAGTTTGTTCTCATACAACTAATAATTGAATTCCATGCGTTAAATTTTCAAAGCCTTTGTTTGTTTTTTGTTTTGTTTCAGTTAAATGACAAAATCTCCAGTTTATCCTGAAACTGTCTTATTGAGAGCCGGAAAAAGCAGTGTGGGCAACGGTGCCCGAAACTTTTGAAATTGCAAAAACTTCAATCCACCAAATCTGTTCAACATAAAAAAATAGATAAGCAATATTTGTTTTTGCAAAGAGATTTTTTTTCCAAGATGAGCCTATTCAACAATGTTTCAGGAGCCCGTTTTGTAGGTGACGCACGCTGGCGTTTGGCAGCGAGGCGTCCATGGTGTGAGACGCCGCCGTAAGGTCCTCAAATCTCTCGTGGAACCTCTTTATTCAGTTGAAGGGGACGTTATTCTGACATCCACGCATCCGTATCCTCTTCCCCTTGCGTAATGATACAGGCGTGTTAATTTTACTCTACTTCCGCCCAGGTAACTGCCGACGAACGGAGGCCTGCATCGTGTACTTCCGGAGTTCGGGAATGCACTACACGTCGGCGTTGTCTTTCGTATGTCCAGATATAAAAATAATTCAGACCGGATAGCTCTTCTCCGATGCAAGACAATAAGCGTGATGTCGCTTCCCCATTGAACTTAAATGTATTTTGATGGAACTAAGATGTATTGAAGTTCCTTGGCGCATCCACCAAAGATGCGCCGTCGAGATATTGACGGCGCCATGGAAACAACTACGCCACTCTTCTAAGCGTCATTGCAGGCAGGAGTTGTGCAATCTTTGCGCGCGATATTAAAACTGGGAGTAAAAACGCGAAAACTGATCAATGAATATCTAAGGAGCATGAGCCATGAAACCATTAATTAAAATTCCCCGGCGATCACGCGACGTGGTGCGTTTAGACAGCGACAGCTAGTCTGCTTATTCCACGAAATGGCGATGACGATCGATTGACATAGCGCTGATCGTGCGTCATACGGTGATCTGATATTGAAATGATGTTTCGTTGATTTAGCGTCGATACGTTGTTGGTGAATGAATTATTTTAGGGTCGTGATGTGTTTTCCCGCCAAATGTAGCGGGAAACTGAATTATTACATGGGTCACGTTAAGTCAATTTTAATGCGAAAGCATTAACTGTCCCACGGAGCGAGCCGACGTCATCAGCCGCGCCAAACGGCACATAAATTCCCGAAGCCGCGATCTGAGGCATCCCAGCTTTGAAACCACGCAGAAAGCCACGTAAAAGGGCAGTGATATGAGGCCGCCGCGCGTCAGTTTCAATTAGCGCCACCCCATGGCGCTGCGAGTCCACGAGGCAGCGGCTCCACCGCTCTACGCCCAAGGTCAGCGCGGCGAGGAGAGAGCGCGCGCTTGACCGTCGACGCAAGTACGCCGCAGGCGAAATAAGAGGAGCAGGGGAATGGCATGCATGCTTTCGCATTCGCAACTCATAAGAAGTGCTTAGCTGTACCTCGAGCATTTTTTTCTGCTAAATTTAGCGGCGAAACTAAATTGATTCCATAGGCCACGTGACGTCAATTTGTCCGCTAAATTTGGCAGGGAACCTGAATGGGTATGCATGCCCCGTGACGTCAGGTCACGTGACATCAAGTTTCCCGCAAAATTTAGCGGGGAAACTGAATTGGTGCATAGGTCGCGTGACGTCAATTTTTGCGCTAATTTGACAGGGAAATTAACGGCGTTTACACTCACGCCGTTACGAAATCGAGGAACGGGCCACTAACAGCTGTCGCTGTAAAAAGTTAATTCGTTTAATATACCGACTTGCCTGCTATTACCTCTTCTAATGTCCGCCGAGCCTGACACTCAGATGGCGAAGACGGCACCCGTGTAACTCGCACTTCTTATCAAACACACCTCCTCTAAAAAAAATTAGTGAGTTCAAAATTCGAGACATGTTCTACTGGCTTCCAAAGTATACCAGAGTGTAAAGTACTGCACATGAACGGAACCTCATGTAGGTGGGGCGTCCGCTCAAAGAGTGAAAGGCTTTTTTTCATAATTACACTGCTTTTGGTATCACTACATATTTCATCGAAACACCTTTAAATTGAATGAACAAGTGACATCACCGTTATAACTTCGTATCGGTGTAAAGCTATCCGGTCTGAATTGTTTCAGAGCGCGTTTCCGGCTTGAGCAGCGTCGACGTCGGCCTAACCGAGCGGTGCATTATGGGACGCGTGACGTCACTGGTGACGTCGACGTCATCAGCGACGATGACAATGACGTCATCAAAATAATGTCACGTGACGTCACACGCGACGTCACAGGACCACCCAGTGACGTACACACGTGACGTCATCGTCATCGTCACTGATGACGTCATCAGTGACGTCACCAGTGACATAGCGTGTGACGTCAGTAGCGGTGAAAATTACCCGCTAAATCTAGCGGAGGAGATTTCCCCGCTAAACTAAAGTTAGGGGAAAAATTGCGCAACTAAATTCCCGTTAAATTTACGCGCGATGCTGTCACCAAAGATATGCATTTTCTGCGACTTGCGTTAAGCATACGTCGATCTACACCCATGTTAATAGTGGGGGACTTTCCACCTTCTCTCCTCAGTACCCTTCCCTCCTCTTCCTCAAGAGCTGCACTCTAATTCGGCGTTACAGGGATTGTAAACGTCTTTCATTTCTTTTTATATCTGTATATAGGACAGACGAGGCCGACGCTCCATGTGCATTTCCAAACTGGGGAAGCAGGCGATGCAGGCCTGCATTAGTCTGCAGTTACCAGGGCAGTAGTAGAGTAAAATTAAGACGCCAGTATCACTACGCAACGTAAAGAGAAACGGATTCATGGAAGTGAGGGTAACGTCCACTTCAACTGATTTCAACGTGTTTTCAGGAGAGCGTTGAAGACTTTGCGGCGGCGTCTCCCACGCCACCGCAATTCAGTTGACGACGCCTCGCCGCCGAAAGCCTGCGTGCGTCGCCTTCGAGGCGGGAGCCTGGGGGCATCGTACGAGAGGCTCATTTGTGTAATATAATTTCTCAGCAACAAAAAAAAAAAAATGATCTTCTAGATTTTTTTATATATATTTTGAACAGATGAGGGGTATTGAACTTTTCGGTTATTTCTAAAGTTTGGGCACCGCCACCCAGTGCCGCTGCCCACATAGCTTTTTCTGGCTCTCAATATGGCCGTTTCTCTATAAACTGGAGATTTTCTTATTTAAGCGAAACGAAACTATACGATGCTTTTAAATTTTAATACGAGCAAGTCAAATATTAGTTTTAAATAAAAAAATATTGTAGCTAACACAGAACTTCATGTTGACTAAAAAAAGAAAAGAAATATCATAAAGATTCTTCTTTCTGGAGCTCCTATTTGAACTCAAAATGGTGTCTTTAAAGGTTTGTATTTTAATGTAAGATAGGAAGCATTATTACGTATTCAGGCGTCCACCTAAATTTCTCCGGTGCGCAATTGTTTTCTTTTCACGATATTTTTTCTTCACCACATCGGTTCTACGCAAATTCCCGAAATTTAAAAAAAATATATTATCAGCAAAATCTTTTTTTTAATTCACAAGAATTGTTTTTTGTTTTTTGTTTTGGAGTTCAGAAGTTTCTTTATTCAAACTATTTTTTTCGTAGATATCCCAGACATAACAAAACTGCCGCGTCTCCTTTGGCATGAAATGACCCTCTAGCCAAATGCAGTATATCAGGGCTGCCTCGTATAGATGGCGCCAGCGTACCAGTGTGTTCTTGCGTCTTAAGAGAGCACAGTTGCACGAAAGCTGCTCAGCACATGGTTGCAAGCAAGCGTGAGGAGTTAAACCTACACCAACTAGATACTGATAAGGCCTGCTTACTTTCCTCCATAACGTCACATAAAGGTCTGATAACGCGCAGCGCTAGGCGGGGAGCGCCTTTCACGCTGCTCTTAACTTTTCGAGAAAGACGATAATGGTGATGATGATGATAATTCGCGGTATTTCTTCGTATTTTTTCGTTTGTTTTGGTTGCGAGCCCCACCAAGCGCCCCCAGTACCAGTCTACCGGCGAACGCAACTTCCTGAGGAGCGCAGCCAGCGCTCGAAAGAGTTCGGAGGCCATGATCGGATTGCCATAGTGCGTCGAGAAGACGATGGGAGGCGCTGCGTATTTCTGCAATGATCGATTCGGTCCATTCAACTTTTTGAAGCTTCGAAAAGGTCGCTCTCAACCAGTCGCGCCAAGATCGCTATGGAGCGCCATCGTATACTGAAAGCTCTCATCGACAGTAGAAGCGTCCTTGGCGCTGTGTATGCAATCAACTTATCTGTCATGCTTACGTCCACAGATCCCTTACAATGATATTCTTCTTCTTGGGTATTTCAAATCAGGAAAACTATTTTCACTGCGGTAAAGCACCGACGCTGATTGCGGCTTTGGCTTGCACGTGACTTATCGCTGTTGTGGCGCTCAGTGCCATATATGTGAACAAGCTTACACACAACGCAAGGAACCGTGCCATGCGCGGTGCATGGTCGCATTGAAAAGAATGGAATGGCCATTCTTTGCACGAAGTTAAGAACTTTCATCGACCCTTATTCTTAGCCGGTTGAATCTGACCACATTTCGAAAGACTCAACATAACCAATGGAACAATAACAGTTATAAACCTTTACCTTAGCGACCCTCTTATCTATAAACATCCAAATAGCAAAAATAATTACCTATAATAGTCATAGCTCGCTATTATGGTTACATCATGATCCATCAAAGGGGCGGTGCAACGATATTCCGTTGTAATGTTTTAATGCGAAAGCATTAACTGTCCCATGGAGCGAAGCCGCCGATATATCTCATGTCTGTAGAAGCGAATAACGACACCTAAACACCCATTGGCTGAGCGAAACGGCACATGAATGCCACATTGGCTGAGCGAAACGGCACGTAGATTCCAATTGACTGCAAAGCGGACGCGCCTCAGAAAAAATAAAAAAGAAAGAAAAGCACAGCAACTCAGATGCCTCGTCACGGAAGCCGTCATGAAGCCGGCGGGGTTAGCCGCGCTTGCATAGGGGGAGCGTGAAGTCACCGCCGGAGCGCCGTGCACGATAGGAAAACGTGGCGCGCTCCTTATAGGAATACGCTGCGTGTAGGAATGCTTTCGCATTCCCTCACGTAAGCAGTCTTTAGTGCCGCTGCCGATTGTTTCACTTTACATGAGCTCATAGAAAATAATAAGCCTAAACCTTTCCAAAAATCCCCTTCTTCGCGCTGCCATCATTGTCTGCTGGGCTGTGGAACACCTACCGAGCATGCGCTGCTGCTCTGTTGTGCGGTATATCAGACGCTACGTATGCGTCCACAGCACAGTGGCTCAGTATTTTAATGCTAAAGCATTAACTGTCCGAGGCTGCGAAGCCGGCGTTGTCTGTAGCGGCGAAGCGCGGAACCCAGAATTGGCTGAGCGAAACTACACCTCAATTCCCATTGGTTGGGCGTAACGGCGCCTAAAGTCCCATTGGCCCAAAGCACAGCAACGCAGATGCTTCGTCACAGAAGCCGACGGGGCGCTCAAGGTCAAAGCGGACGCGCTTTAGATATAAAACACAAAGAAAAACACAGCAACGCAGATGCATCGTCACGGAAGCCGTGCAGCCGGCGGGGTACGCTGCGCCTGCGCAGTGGGGGGGGGGGGGAGCGTGATGTCGTGTACTGTGTGTACGAATGCTTTCGCATTTCTGCATGTAAGCAGTCTTAGGTGTCTTCGTCTATTTTTATTGTTTTTTGCGCAGGTGATAGGCGCTGGAACGGCATATGCTCGCACGGAACGCCACTGACCAAGAGACGTCTTTGTAGCGGCATAATTTACAAGAGAAAAGTGACCATTTTCTTTCAATCTCTCGTTCGCAAAGCCTGACGATTTAGCTTGAAGGTCAAATTGTCGGCATTAGTCCCTACGATATTTGAATAAAGCGCGTAGATTGAACCCCAGCATTGCGTGAGCTAGCGCTCGATTTCCACTCGTGATGATCAATCGCTCGACAAGCATTCAGGTAAAGGCTTGTGTCTAATCGCTGCAATGACGAATTCTTTCTAAGTGGTATTTTCGCAAAGAACAAAACTTATTCTACCGCCCTTTTAAGCAGCCAAAAGGCACGTACCAATACAAATAATGACGCAAACAATTTTTATTTTAGCTGTTCTTCGAGTTTAAAAATCGAGTCTAGCAGTGGAAGACCGTGTATACACTCAGAACGTCCAAGAAGTGCTCGATTCAGTTGCAGAATAGTTCTGAAGCAGTTGATACATGAGCCGTTTTCTAATGAGTTTCTAATGTTCCACACTGTGTCATGACTGAAGGAGACGACGAAACAAGATAAAGGCGCCATTAAGAACCTCGTTGTCGTTAATCTTATTGGTATAGACCCTTTTCGCAAGTGCGCGCCCTCCAGTAACGACCCCGAAGTCACCACAGTGTGTACACGCACCTTGAGCGTGCCTCAAACACGCGGTGCGGGTTCGGCCGTTTGGCGCGTTCTCGGGTACCAATCTATTGGACATCCGTACTACGGATGTGCTTGACGCGACCTTAGATCCAATCACACATGCGTTTGCGTAGGAAGTGGAGTCCAAAATAGGGCGGCCTCCAGTGATCATCGATGGACTTTTGATAAAAGGGTCTATGGTTCTTCGGTGCAGGGTGCAGCTACCAGGCATCTGTCAGGATACCTGGTCACGCTTTTCTTGACGTCGTGCCTTCTGCTCTGCATTCGCACGTGTTGGCGTTTGGGCCACAAGAAAGGGGACGTGACCTTGCCCCCGGGACCGTGGGGCATTCCGTTGCTGGGGAACCTGGCTATACTGAGGAAGGATTTCCATCGCAAGCAGGGCATCGAATGGGCCAAGAAGTACGGGCCCGTGTTTCGGTGAGTGGCAGAGAAAGCGCAGAGTCGATGGTCCCCATCGTGACGACGGGATGTCTGACCGACACCTCCTAGAAGGATCAGGGCCCGCGGAACGTCCTCCCTTTCCTCCATGGAACGTCATCGGAGTCGGATGGCTCATACTGAGCAACTGGGCCCGAGCCCGATGCCCAGCCTCCTTCGACGCGCTGATTGGACGCGAGGCCCTGCCGAAAGCTGACGCAGCACTCGAGCCAATCTCACTGTGATGACGTCAAAATGTTAGTTCGCATGCTTTGGATACTCTAGGTGGTATTTGTTTGACCCGAGTTTCGTGTACCAGAAAGGACGTGGGAAAGTAGAGGATTCCGAAGATTAACAAAGCAAATGCAAAAGCGGCGCGAGCTTTTTTCATATCAGTTGCCAATGCATTATTTTATCATCCTTACTATTAAAACACATTGAATGGACACATAATCGATTAAAAAAATTAATGTTTTTTCCGGTTATTTTAACTGTTTTTTTCTGTGGTACTTATGTCCTCTGCTTTGCAGTTCCTTGTTGTTGCCGCGTCTGTTTTTGTTTCTGCGACTGTCGCCGCCTGCGGAGCACGCGCCGCTTTTGAGTCGAAAAGATCGTCTGCTAAAGACGCCGGCCGTCGGCGCCGTACGTATGCTCGTTCGTTGGCGGCAGTTTGCGTCGCGACCGCTTGCGCCATCTCTTGTCTCCCGTGCGGAACGGCGCCGTATTGTTTGAAGACCGGTGGCTTCGCTGCGTTTCCATATAAGCTAAGCCTTTTTCTTTCTTTAATTTTTTCCTCAAATAACCTCGCTCTTTGCAAATTTTACAAAAAAATGCACCACCTGTGGCAACGCTGCACAAAATCGTAGCGCGATAGGTTAAAAAACTGAATTTTGCGGTCGATTTAAAGGGCCTGGCCGCTATTGGGGACACCCGGTAATTAAGTCCTATTATTTTATCTTAATGGGCCCTCTTGCGCAAACAACTGTGACATCAAACTTTTTACTGTGCGGTGCGTAATTTTTCCAGGACCAAATTGGCCCCAATTATCGAGAACGCTCTATACAAAAGAGAAGGTATCTTTATACAAATACCTCTTTCTCACCAAACCGCTCGTTACTAATGTAATCCTCCTCCAGTTCATTTATAGCGAAACATGTGACAACATAAAAAATTGCGGAAGAAATTATATGGTGAGTCACGCCATTTCCCTCTAAAAGACAAAGTGTTATCTTCATCGTTATTAGTTAATTCCGCCCCCGATGGCATCAGCGTATGTCCCTCATTGAGGAACGTAAAAACTAGAAACTTTGTTATTTGGTATGACGTCACTGACGTCTCGCTTATGCATGGCTCTCCCAGACTGAAACCGTAGTAGGCCTCCAACACGTCCCCGCGTGACTGTGTCCTTGTGGCCTCCCCACAACTGCTGTGTCAGCGAGGGCCGGCTCACAGAGGCATGATCTGCTGTGAATCGAAAGGAAATAAACATTCAGTTGTGAGACAGCGGTTGTTATGTCTTACTTGTTTCGTTCCCTTCGTCGGTGTTCTTGGCACTGTTTAAAACAAATCATCTATATTCAACAAATCAAGAAACCAGCATCAATATAAAATAAATGGTAAGCAAGTGAATGAATAATTAAATAAAAAATATGAATGAATAAGTGAATAAATTCGCGGACCAGTAAGATAAGAAAGAGAATAAGTACGTGAATCGATGAGGCAATTATTAAAAGAAATAATGAATGAAAGTTGTTGGTTTTTGGAGACCTGCTGCGTTTCCCGCTTATATCATTGCCAGAATTGTGGGCTGTTGCGTTCACGTGTCCACGGTGATCCTACGCTCCGGCCATGTTCTTCCAGGATCAAAATTGGCGTGCGAAACATCGTCCTGGTGAGCGACTTTGAATTGATCAAAGAGATCCTGTGCAAGAAGGAGTGTCTCTTCCGTCCGCAGAGATGGGTCTTCAAGCACATTGGAGGTTCGTCGTTCTTTCGTTTCTTCACTGATGTACCGAGGGAGCCAGATCGATCCTTGGCTGCTCGAAGAAACCGTATAAATCAGTGTCTGAGTATATCTCGCTGGGGTTTGTTACAAAGGTGTCTGTCTGAAGGTTAGAAACCTTGTGTATAAATACTTACCTGTGTGAAAAGTTACAACTAAAACGTTGAAATTTCTACAGACCGCGACCGTCTGCTAAAGAGAGGTGCCCGATTGCCGAAACAGACGATAGATGGCGGCAATACATTAAGAGCCAAAACTTGTATTTTTCTTTTTGTTCTCATGTTGTTTTAATTTTAATTTAAATTAATTTTTAATGTTTTTAAGGCAAAGCTGGGCGCATAGAACTTTATATTACATCTAGTGTTTGACTGTTTGTCTATATTGATAATGAGGTGAGCGTTCATCATATAAAGAAATGGTTAAATGGCGTATAATTGTGGTCGTGGCGTTTCTCGGTGGCCTACATTGCCGCAATTCGTATTAATAATAATAAAATTAAGGTATTTTAATACGTAATGTTTCGAACTCTAAAATTATTTGTTGACTAGGATCTAATTTCAAAAGCGCGAGCAAGTATGCCAATCAAAAGTGTGCAAATTATCATCACTTGTGCCCATTGCAGCATTTTTAATCACCAAATTATAAAATAAATATAACATAAAATAAATGAAAACAATTCAGCTCATTGTAGAAATATATGTAAAATTACATTAATCGTGGGTAAAGCTTATGGTGTTATCAAAGTTGCGACTTTTGAAAATCGGCAAAACATCCAAAGTCGCCGCCAATTCTTCCTGGACCAAATGCCCCTCCCCCTCTCCTTCTCCCCTCAAAAAAAGAAAAAAAAACGAGTTTTGTTTTTGTTTTTTAATAACCAATCCTCCCAGAACATATAGTTTCTTTCATTTTCCCCGTCGTCGTTTTGCCAATCTCAGCCTTTTCTGTTCAGAGGAACGCCTACCGGTTTGCACGTCTGTTCACTGCAGCCCGTTTCGTTGGCGTTGGAAACCATTGAAACAGTAGTGAGCTGTTAGTATTGGCTATACGAGCGAACGCTGGCACTGTGTGTTTGAGTTAGCGTTCCGTGTTCCACACTGCGCGCGCGCGGAGACCAAAATTCCGGTTTTAGATCGGCGCATGGCGACGACACGCATGCGCAGCGTGGAGCACGGAACTAACGCGAAGGCACAGCGCTTGCTTCTGTGCGCAATACTAAAATTCTCTAATAAAGTGCAATCTGATACCGGCTGCAGCCCTATTTCGGTACAGTAAACAGTGTTATTTGCATTGGGAAATGATATTTCGAGAGCCATGATCGCAAGCAGCAGGGCTGCGAACATGGGAAGTCGAAATTTCCCCAGCGGACACCTGAAATTTACCTATTTCTGCCAAAAGTTCCCTCGCTTGCCCAAATAATTATACACTACTAAATATTCGTTGTTTTCAGTATCATTTTAATTTTTAGGATGATAGATATATTATTTAGCTTTTACGCCTCCCGTACGCTTTCCAAAAAAAAAAAAAGAAGGAAAGAAGAGAGTTTACCGGATTAAGAGCGTATCCAAGAATAAATATAGTGAGGGGAAGTGCTACCGGGAGATTCAAACTGACGAATGAAACCCTATTTTCGCCTGAGATGTTATGCACGTTATCAGAACACGGTATTGCTTTAATAACTTCATTAGCCCTTTTTTTGGTAGTTCAAATCAAAAGGTGCAACAAAAGCGAGAGTTCTCAAACTCGAACACACAGAACAGGACACACATGGCACTTCATGAAATACTATTTGTCATGGTAAATCTGCATCTCCAGACATCACAGTATTTCTTCGTGTACTCAAGCTTTCTTTTTCGAGAAGGCGCAGCGGCGCTCACAAGGGCTTCGACTTAACTGGTCTTTTTCTCCATAATTTTTCCTTGGGTGATGAAAACTGATTGCGCGGGAAAAAAATTGTTCGAGTACTCCTCAGTGATGTCAGATGGTCGCACAACAAACCGCCAAACGGCTGGAGGGAATAACCCAAAGGTAGCCGAAGTCGCTAAAATTCAATATTTTCTTGAAAGAAAAAATATCATAATTTACCTACAAACTTCAAGAAACATACGGTGCTTCAAATTTCCCTCTAATTAGCAAGATTTCCCTTCTTCCCACAAGGACCTGAATATTACCTTAATTTGGTAAATTTCCCTCGGGTTGGCAGCCCTGACGAGCAGTTCCCCCGTTCCCGCTGAGCAGGAGGACCGGGAGACCCCCACTAAGGTGCTTCCCGTTTCCGGCGCGGGAGGGCAAGCAACGAGCTGGAGACGCGAATATTATGTCCCCCGGCTGTTAAACTCACCTGCACAAAGCGCATTAAAGGGACACTAATGTGCGTTTTGGATCCTTGTTGTATGGTCATAACTCAATCTACGAGCTCTAAGCATCCTAAAAAAACGGAAAACATGTGCATGCGCGGCCGACGGGCGTATTAAGAAAGTGATCAGAAATCCCGACACTTACCGTTGGCGCAGAACGAAAGATGGCGCTACCGAACCCTGTTGAATACCCAAGCAAGGAGTGGTCGAACGACGGACGGCGCTTTACCACGCGGGATCCCGTCGTTCGCGAATGGCTGACAAGCACCGTCCGTCCTACGACTACCCCTTCCTTGGATATTCAGCAGGGTTCGGTAGCGACCTCTTTCGGTCTGAGCCAACGGTAAGTGTCGGGATCTTGAATCACTTGTTTAATACGCACGTCGGTCGCGCATACATGTGTTTTCGGGTTTTTTAGGATGCTTAGAGCTCGTACATCGAATTATGACCATAAAACGGGGATTTAATGGCTCACTTGAATGCCGCTTTATTGTACCCAATCTCGCCTTTTTTTTTAACCTGTCCAGCGTCAGGCGAAACACCCTGTATAGTGGTTTTGCACACTTCCTAAACAAGGCGCGTTTTTTTTTTACTTTGAGATGTTTTTTTTTTTGTCTAATGTCAAATTTATATTGGCGTTAACGTTTCTGTTTTTAGGAATTGGCTCCCTCAACGGTAAAGCCTGGCAGGAAAACCGCCGCTACTGCGTGAAGTCTCTACGTGAACTGAGCGCTGGGAAGAAATCTATGCTGGAACATGTTAGTGTAAGTACGCTTCCAGCTTAGTTCCCTAGAGCCTTTCCGGAAAATCCCAGAAGGCCCCTCGTCGACCCAAAATTACTCCGCGTAGCGCGGGGAACTGTGGGGCCGATCCGATGCTTCGTGCATCCTGAAAGCGGCGCAATTTCTTCTCCCTTACCACTGAGAGTTCAGAACAAATCGAAAACAGAGCGAACATATCACAATGCCAATAGGTATCCTCTTTCGTTATCACCTCTCTTTCTTTGCATTATGAAATTGCAAAAAGATAAGCTAGCATGCACCCCTCCTCCTATTCAGGTGCACTCTTTAGCATAACATACATCGGATTGTCGTTGTGTGTCGCAAAATACGTTGAGGGGCGCTGCGCCTATTCGAATTGATTTGTAGTCTAGCTATGGTAGTGGAGGTATTCGTCCATATTAAAGCGACGCCTTACGGGAAGGAAATCACCTTCCGGTCGCCATTGCCATTATCAAAGCCGAGATTTGCGTCAGATGTCGTCTGCGGTTATCTAAAAACAAGCAGATTACGAATGTAGCTAGCTCGTTTAAATATGCAATTATTTCGTACCGATACGTTAATCAGGGTCAGCGAAAAACAAAAATAAAATAAATGTTGGTCGTCGGCCGACATCGACGAACGGGAAGCACTCGGTTGCATTCGATTTTCCCGAGTGACTAGCTCCTGACAGATGACCGCGCATCCTTTTCGTAGCTAGCCTTTTACGTCAATAACTCACAAGTTTGCTATCGAAGGGAAGGACGACATCTGCATTTCGCAATATTCGCACGTTCAAACTCGAGGCGCACTTTAAAAAGCCCGGTCGTAACATAATGTTTTTTATTATTTTTATTATTCAAAAACGCACGTTCTACTTTTGTGCATGTAAGGAAATGGTCAGGAACACCTAAAGTGTTTGTTTGCATCGGCTGTGCTTTTCTTCTGTTAACAAATTCTTAAATTCGGAGAACAATTGCTACACTTCCAGAGAGTCAAGCGGTAAAAAACTGAAGGGCTGGTTTGGCAATTAAGTTATAAATGTCATTGGGAGTTTTTGGTGAGCGCAACCCACTTTATGTCAGGGTTTTTCTCGAGCGACTTGCAAAGTTTGTCTTTCGCAGAGTGGTCCAACAACGACGCGCCAGCAGGAGCACGCATGGAAACGGCGACGCGTCGCCGGGAGCCATCGCAGACCAAGACAGATTTCACTAAGCGTACGGCGCATGCGCGACGCCGCCATATTTTTAGTCGACAGGAGGCAGACGACCGTGCATGCAAGTGCTCGTGCCGTCTCGTGCTCAACACGCGCAGAGCTCCAGCGGGGTGTTGCACGTGCAGTGCGACTAAAGGCCCGTTCAGACGTTTGCGTTTGAGTGCGTTTGACTGCGTTGCGTCGAGAACCTAAAGCGAGTCACCGGCACATATCTGCTTTGTATAAAGCGTGGAATCCAATTCAAGGAATCACCTTGGCACGCGATAGAAGCAGCAGGGATGTCCTGGTTCCTCGCAGCCGCAAGCCAGTCAAACGCAGTCAAACGCAACCGTCTGAAACAGGCTTAAAGGTCCTTCGATGCATTGCGGCAGTGGTAGCGTAGTCAAACTGGATGGTAGGATCAGCCATAGCCTCCTCCATACTGACAAAGCCTGGCAGATCGTCAGGTGACGCGGCCGCCGAAAGTGAAAAGGTAGAGCGGCAGACAAGAGTCATGTAACGGGCGCCCCGCTGCGGCGAGACGCCGAAACACACTTGTCCCGAGCGATGGAATGTCCGCTCGTGCTTCTCGCGTTCCTCGGGCTACCGCTTCTTTTCTCGTCGGGTTTGAAAACCATGCTTCGGGTCCTCGCCGCTGCAAAAGCTGTGCGCTGACTACCAGACTTCCCGAGAAATGCTCTGTGCTACCAGATCCTCGCGCTCCAAATCTTCGACTATGGCTCCGTCATTGAACTGCCAGGCTTTGTGAGTATAGAGGAGCCTACGGATCAGCCTATAGGAGCGCGCGCGGCTCTGTTTAGGGCAGACTCGTCGGCAGCAACCTTGCGCTGCACTTTCGGTCGGTGGCGTCGTATATCCAGTAGTATCCAACGCTCTACAAGGCAGGGAAGGCAGCCCACTCATATAGGGGTATTCACTGGACGCCATATTTGAGGGCGATGTTTAGAGCGCATGCTCAGAACGAGCTCACATTAATAGCTTGCTAAGACCGGCAATCTTGATGGTGCGGAATGCACATGGCAAAAGAACTGTGGAGGCTCACCGTCAGCACGTGCTCAGCACTTTCGCACACAGATATGGCCGCCAGTGAATACTCCCTATAGGCAACGTATGCGGTCTGAACGCCGTTAAAGCCGTTTGCGAAAAGAACCCACTCTGTCTCCTTGCCAATGCAAAACTGCTATCAATGGGTGAAAGGCACATTGTATGCCAGCGTTTCAGTTAAGTAACTGGACACTTAATGGAAACTCGGGACAATCAGGTTCACGTTGAACCTTTCGGGACACTCAACGTAAAATCGAAACAATTCGCGACAACAAAGTTGATGAAAAACAAATGGACATTGCTTGCTAGATATGTACTGGTAGCTGACACTGTTATCGGGACAGTTTTCAGAATCGGAACATGTCCCGGAAATCCCAGCTTTAGTAATTCTCTAAAAGGGGCTTTAAAAGTGACATATCTAATTGAAATGTAATTAAAAACCGTCGTGAAGTAGCTTCATGAAGAACCGTCATTGAGAGCCGTCATGAAGAGCCGTTATCAAGAACCCTCACAGTCAACTTCCCGAGGGGAGGGGGCCGGTCAGGATGGTGACGACCGATGATGGTGTTCGCCCGATGGAAGTCTCCCGGGAAGTTGAATAAGAAAAAAGAAACACTAAAAGTTGTTCGATCCCACTGGACACATTACGACGTTGGTTGGTTTACAATGGCCAGTGTGGTCACGTTTATTTCAAAACAAAACGACAAGAAGTCAACAGTAATTTACAATACAAAACTCCCAAAATTAAAACCCGTACTTTAATCCCCAGTCTCAAGAGCCGAATCCCCCTGATCTCAGAAGCCGAATCCCTCGAGAATCCACTCGGCACCCTATTTCTAGACTCGTAGGGGCCTCCTTTCCCTCCAAGAGAGACGGACCAATCACTTCAAATTTGCCATTGTCACGTGGAACACTCTTACCCAATGATCAGCGAGTTGTCAACGTGACCCCCTTCCGACACCTCAACGATCAAAACCAAATTCCTTGTAGAGTCACTACATGCTTCCCTCGCCGCCTGGCTGGCGCCACCCAGTCAAGTTATTGCGTCGATTAAAAGCGAAGTTTTTACACTAAGCGGCGAAATACACCGGACACAAGCACACCCGCTCAAAAGTCACAAGTGCGGACAGAAGCCCAAGACACGGGTGTTCCGGCGCCCCAAACTGAAACCCAGTCCCTTTGTTAACCACCGGGGTCCGACTCTTCTCCACCGAGCCCCGCGGCTGCTCGAAGCCCCCGTGCGTGGGGGCGGAAGACGACTCCCCGTTCATGCTATCTCGCGAGCGCACCCCCTGCCGCGGGTCTGCGAGCAAACGCCCAAGAATGCCGACACAAACATAGGCAGATAAAAAAACAATGCCGACGCAACTATAGAAAGATTAACTTTTTTAAAACAACTCTTACTTATTACGAACAAAATCCTTCGTTACTTAACACTCATGAAGATCCGTCACGAAGGACCGTCATCAAGAAAGACCATGAACAAATGTCATGGAGGACCGTCATGGAGATCTGTCATGCCGAACCGCCATAAAGAACCGTCACAAAAAACCGTCAAGGAAAATTTTCATGAAGGACAGTCATAAAGACCTACCATGTAGTACTGTCATGGAGAACCGTCATAAGAAACCGTCATGAAGTACCGTCATTAGGAACCGTCTTGAAGCAGCGCAACGAACCGTCATGAAGTTACGTCACGAGGAACGGTAACGTCGCGCGACACCATGACGTTACGATGACGTCACCGTAACGTCATGATTATGTCACGGGAAATCATGAAATTATTATGACACCATGATGTCAACTGACGCGACGACATCGCGCGACTATCACGTCACGTGACACAACGACAATAAGTGACGTCAGTCACGTGACCCCATGGCTCCACGTGACGTCATATACGTCATAGCACGTGCCAGTTCATTTACAAAACATTCTGTGCTCCCGGTCATTGTTAGCATGATCAAGTTAAGGTAATCTCTGCTTCTTCCCGACAGGAGGAGATTCCAGTGCCTTCGAGACAAGGTGGCTGACGCGAGAGGTCAGCCACTTAGAATGCGGCCTTTGCTTCTTCCCGCCGTGGCAAACACCATCGCCGCTCTCGTTCTGGGCAGCCGTTACGCGTCCGGCGACCCGAGGCTAGCCCAGCTGGAGCAACATTTGGAGACCTTTGTTAGGATCTTCTTCAGCGTCCCTCCAGTGAACCCACTGCCTAGCTGGCTCGACTGGATGTCACCATATATCCCCATCCTCGGAGAATACAAAGGCTCGAAATTTGCACGAGACCTCCTCAAGTTCGTTGGGTAAGTACAAATAGATGATCCGCAAATTTTCAAACCGAAAGTACGCAATGACCAATTTTATTCGCAATTTCGAGTAAATGTTTGCTTAAGTTGATAATTAGAGGTATGGTAAACATACGGCATTACTACCCTCAACTCTTTAATTTTGAATTTTAAGAAGCCAACCTTGCCGACACTACTTAGAATAATCTAAAGCCCGTACACTTTAATTTTGACGTCATCGAGCGCAAATAACAGTGAGTTTTAGTGGTGCGTATATGAGCGAATGCGCGCACTCTGCGTCTACGTTAGCGTTACGTGTTACACACTGCGGGTGCGAGGAGCCCAAACGGCCGCCTTGGATTGGCCCATGGTGACGACACGCATGCCCAACGTGGAGCACGCAGCGCTAACAGAAAGGCTTAGCGCTTGCGTTTGCACCTTTGCGCAATACTAAATCTCTCTATTGATTGGGTACGACTGCAGCGTCAACGTTCAGCTGACCCTCGCGCACAGTCAATCGGTCGAATAACCCTCGGTGATGGGCTTGGGTTCAATTGCTGAGTTTGCGCCATCCGAATCTCTTGCCATGCCAACACTTGGAGATAAAGGAGGCTGCTCGCAGGCTCTCTTTGTTCTAGTTGGTGTTTGCTCTGCCCTCAGCTGTAGCTCGTGCACGGTATCTGCAGATATTCTATTCTATAGCGGTTTAAAGATTTGTACACGTTGATTTGTGTGGTCAATTTCAACGAGAACATGAAGGCACAGTGATTTGGAACAAAACACATAACTAGCCAGTTACACTGAAGCCATGCGAAGCTCACTTTCACCTGCTTCCTTTGCAGGGGTTGTGGTAAAGTCAGAAAGACTCTGAGCTTTGATTGGCTCTGATAGAAGGATAGTGGGTAGTCCTCAAATCACGTTGTCTTGAGGTCTATCTACAATTTTTAAATTAGAACCAATCAGAGCTCGGCGTCTTTCTGACTTCACCACAATCCCTGCAAAGGAAGCAGGTGAAAATGAGCCTCGCATTGCTTCAGCAAACGTCGATTCTGAGTATTTTCACAGCACCTCTCTGACTGAAAGGGATTAGATTGGTCCCAATCTAAAACGCAGTCTACGTACGCTTTGTGCACGCTCATAATTTAATATTATAAAGTTAAAAACGACCCCGGAAATGTAACGGACTCAGTCTCATAACTCTCGTCACTCTCAAAGTGAGAGCGCCAAGGTGGTGCTTTAATTGTTCCGCCTCTAGCGCGAGCTTCTTACCTTCGACAATGCTTCGACGTCTCGTGCACCTGGAGTGCTCGCGTAGCCAAAGAATGACGAAAGGCATATGGCGCGCTTTGGCACAGCGCGAAAGACGCGCTGTGCCGTTCTCACCTTTCCAGTGACTAGAGCAAATTATAGGGACGGAAATTGGTCATACGTCACACACTACAGCGCTCCCTGAAGTTCTAGGAAGCACCGGAACTGTGTGAATTATCCGGTGGGAATACCACCCTGGCGCCAGTTGAAGAACTGCTCTGTGACGTAGCGATCGGTGGAACAGCCGGAGCAGGCGAGAAAGCTCACCCAGGGCCGATATCACAGCTGGACCGGGGTGCAGACATGTTTTACAAAGTCATTCATGCACGGTAGTGCGAGGTTATAGCGAAAAGCATGAATCGCCCGGTGGTAAAACATGCTGCCTTCTTCCCGGTTGATCCATGACTTCGAGCATGAGCGAGCGACTTTGCCCGCTCGGGCTGTTCCACTCAGCCCTTCGTCATGAATGAGTTCTTCGGCTGCCGCCAGGATAGCTCTCCCACGTTATAAGACGCAGTCCACGTGCTAAGATATATTTTTAGGACAGACTGAATGCGTTACAGGGGCTCGAGACTCCCCAAGCACAAAGTTGGAGCCAAAGTGGTGACAGAAGCGCAGAGTCATCGTTGCGAGAGCCCCATTGGCACGCTCCGTAACTTGGGCCCCGACTTTGTGTTTGTGGAGCCTAGCGCCTCAGTTCGGGCTTCCGTGAGGTGAACGGGACGTCACGATGAAGCAGGGATGGATTTGTGGGTCAGGCCTTGGGGGAGGAGGGGGCGGTAGGCGTTCGGCTGACGGGGAGGGGGGGGGGAAGGAAGGCGAGGGGGAATATGCTGCGATATGACGTTACGGTTGAAACATTGCTCAGACCTATTTTGTTGGCCCAATATTTGCTATGTCACCCAAAACTAAATTTTGGCTGATGTATATCAATGATTTAATTTTTAAAAGTTGACCTCTCGGAGCTTAGGGGCGGCGGTCGACCCCCCTCCCCCCCCTCCCTAAATCCGCCCGTGCGATGAAGTCGCGCAAGCAAACCGTGAGACGCCCGCTAAATTCAGCGAACTTGCCATTCGCGAAATTTGTCAGCCACCAAATCGCGCAACTGATTCATCACCTAATTAGGACAGGCATGTCTCAAAACTAATGTTCATCGAAAGAAAAAAAATTTTGGCCCATTATTTATCCTACAATGCGAATTTTTTTATTTGCGGGCGAAACCGAAACTGTCCCCCTCTTGGGCCAGTGGGATGATGATGATAGCTTTTGTACCCCGGGAGTGTGCTTTCCGAAAAAGGGGGATTGGCCAGCTAACTCGGACGGCTCACTTGAGGGGTGCAAAAGCTATCATCATCATCCCACTGGTCCCAGAGGGGTACAGTTTCGGTTTCGCCCGCACATCGAAATATTCGCATTATAACATAAATATTGGGCAAAAATTATTTTTCTTTCGACGAACATTAGTTTTGAGACATGCTTGTCCTAATTAGTTATTAAAAATATTGGGGTTCAGTGTCCCTTTAGAGCAGCTCATACCAAACTGCACATTATTTGTCTCCGGATTTTATCTGTACGGTGAAGATACATTCTGCGTTTTTTTTTATCAGCCATGAAATCAATCACCGTTTGGATACGCTAGATCCAGACGTGAATCGCCACTTCATTGACGGCTACCTTACTATGGTAACGCAGCACCGTGCAAAACCTGATCCCGACGTCAACCGTAAGTACCGCGATTTCTGCCTTGGAAAGACGCGCAGGAAAGATTGTAGGCGGTGATAAGGAAATATTAATTTATTAGTTTTAGAAATTTCAGCCTTTAAAAACGAAGGTTCTTTCTGCTTTTGGGGCGCATGGGAAAAATAAATATGAAGATAATTGCATCCTTTGTACCTTGCAGTGTATATGATTATCAATGGTTGAAAAAACCCCGAGACTGCGGGTAAACGACACAACACTAAAAAGTGTTGTAAACGACACAACACTAAAAAGAGACTTTTTAGTGTTGTGTCGTTTACCCGCAGTCTTGGGTTTTTTTCAACCATGTGCAATGTACACCAGCTCGTTTGCGCCCTTACATTTTGTTCATGTTTATCAAACTGTGCTTTTTAGAAAAACTGTTTTGTAATTTGCGGATATGTACGGCTGCAGTTAACAATCAGAGACAACAATTTGTATTTTCAAAAAGTAAAAAAAAAATACGGGAGGAATTAGTGGAAACAAAGGTCGTCAAATATGAGTAAACACATTTTTTTTGGTCTTCACAAATTTGATTTTAAAAAAAATCCATAAATGCAACAATTATGCGAACTGTGCAGGTGAGCTCTACGGCCAGGGGGCATAATGTCAAAACAAAACGGCCGCGATAAAGCAGATAATTAACAAAAATGTGTTAACTACCCTTTAATTAGTGAATTTAAACTCAGTTTAAAAGAACACCAAAACTAGTGTAAAATTATGTTTCTCCTGTTTCTCTTAGCATGGTCTCGAGGTTTTTGGTAATTATGTTCAATCTACACAAGTTGGTTTGCGCACTTACTCCAGTTTCTAAGATATACATACAGTTTCAACTACACGCTCGCTGATCATAATAAAGAAAAGCACTAAATAAGTGTATTTGAGAAATATTTATGCACGTCGAAAGCGCGGCGGTTGCGCTGAAGTTACCACTCGTGTAATGGGCTGGCGGCAGGAAGACGCGGATGGTTAGGGACGGCGAATCCGAGCGGGACCGTTTTTGCTCTACCAACCTTGCGTTTATTAGAGCGCAGCTTTTAGGCGCCCATTTTCGGCTTGAGCGGCGTCGCCGTCGCCGTCGGCGTAACCGCGCGTTGCATTATGGGATGTTCCCATAATGACGTCATGAGGGTGAACCCGTCACGAGGGTTACCCTTACGAGGGTTACCCTCGTGACGTCACGTGTGACGTCATTATAGGAAGCACGTGACGTTACACGCATCTAACATTGCCAATATTCCCGCTAAATTTGACGGTGAAAATTTTTCGCGAAATATGGGGAAAAATATTTCGGCGAAGTTTGCCCCCATGACATAACGTGGTACGACACGTGTGACGTCATACTTGACGTCACGTGTGACGTCACGAGGGTAAGCTTTTCCCGCTAAATTTAGCGGAAACTTTTTCCCGCTAGCTTTAGCGGGGAAGGAAGAGGGGCATACCCTCCCCTCCTCCTCCTCAAGAGCTGCGCTCTAATTCGGTGCTACAGAAAGTTTTGAACGTTTTTAATTTGGCACAAGTGGGAGGTTTAACGCACCGCCGCTTTTCCCAAGCGATTCATATTTTTAAGATCTAGTGATTTAGTGGTTCTGGACGACGCTCTGAAAGTTTCTTAAATCGGAATCGTATGCTTATCTTCACGAATAAAAAATCCATCAACAAATGTTAGTTAATGAACTGTCTAACTGGAACGATTATTTTCTTATGTTATGTCCCCTGGCCTTATAACTCAACTACACAGACTCCATTTCTGTGGACTTCACGGCCTTTTAAAAAAGATTTCAAAGCGTAAAAAATAACTTATATTTATCCGCAGATACTTTGAAACAAATTATCTTCAAAGGCCAAAGTATGGTTAACTTCCCGACCATAAGTCAGCAATCTGATTGGCCTAATATAAGTAACTTCTCAACAGAGCGCAAACAAAATATTGATTCCCTCAGCCACTTTCCTCAGATAGGGCATTGACGAGCACCAAATTTTAGCCGCCATGGGTTGGCGTCCTGGATGCATAATAATGCGAAGAGCATTAACTGTCCCATGGAGCGAGTCGACGCCATCAGTTTGAAGCGCGCCAAACGGCACCTTAAATCCTTTCTCCAAGTGAAGCCAGCTCCCAGCTATGAAACCACGCAAAAAGACAAGCCAAACAGCACCTAGTTTCCCCGATCCCAAAGGACCGGAGTAAAGCTGAAGGATTTCAGCTTCAGTCCCATTGGCTGGCGCGCGTCGACGAGGCTCCCATTGGCCGCTGCTTGCGTCAGTTTCAACGACCGCCGCCCCATGGCGTTGCGTGTCCGTGCCGCGAGCGCGCCTGTAACACGACGCTTCCAAGGTCAGAGCAGCGAGGAGAGCTGGGAGAGCGCGCCAACGGCGGACGCAAATACGCCGCAAGCAAAACAGGGGAGCTGAAGAACGGCACGCATTCTTTCGCACTCACAACTCATAAGAAGTGCTTAGGTGTACCTCGAACCGTTTTTTCAACACGCCATGAATGATGGTCGCCTTCGCATTCTAAGAACAGAACTGTGAGGGCCGGTGGTAGGCTCCAGGAAGAAAGAACAAGTTTAAAGATTAATATAACTGTTTATTACGGAAAAGGAAGGTATGTCTGAGTCAGTGGGACGGGCGGAAGCAACTGGAAGAGAAGAACGCGGGCTTTGAGTATCTTGAGGCGAAGAGGCGATGGCAGCGCGCAGGGGCGAGCGCGAGACTAGTTTATGAGGTGAGGGGTAAGGTTACAGCTCCGGCGAATAAGTCGGCTGCCGGGGCTTGCGAGCAGAGTCGACTTGGCTGGTGTTTACATTTGGGCGATAGGTAGAACTGAGGGCGAGAAGAATGGACGGTCGGTTTGAGTGGCGAGGGCTCGTTGGCTCTAGGGAACTCGGGTTGCGGGAGAAATTTGGAAGGAAAGAACGGAGCGGGGGTGGCAGAGGGGATGGAAGAATAACAGATGGCTACGGTTAACATATTCTCACAGAACAAAATAAAGGTCACTGGACTGTTCGGGCTAACTGTGTCACGCTCCGTGCCTTGGCAAAACATTACTAACCATCTTGAAAGAAGTCTGCACAAATTATTCTTATATTGTTATAAAACCAAAATACTCATTTAGTATTTTCTTAAGTCCGGTTACATGGTTTATATGCTGACATATGAGCAGATTTCCAAACGCTGGTCCTTTTATGTATTTACCATTTGCCTGAGCCTTCAGTGCTGTTGTATCTGTTAGTTATCGTTCAGCATAAGAGGTGGCGCCACAGGTATGGCTGCCTGCTCCCCCTGTTTATAAATCATGTGACTTAGACATAAAAAGGGAATTCTGTTCAATATGAATGAACTGCCTGCACCTCTCGTGGCCTGGGAACATCGGTCATGTACCAAATACAACAATTGCCCCATACGAAACGGGCTATTCCCGAAAACAATTTGCAACATTTCAATCTCCAGTTGGTCTGTCCTATTTGTTGGTTTACTTCACCATGTAATTTTACGCCTAAGTTATTACTCATTGTCCGCTGCTTGAAACCCCGACTCAGGTAATCTCACTTGTAGCGCATGAGCCTCAAAAACAGATGGTTAATTTTTTTTTAATGCAAGGAAGTAGGCGAACAGGTTTTTGGTAGCGGATGTTATTCTGGATAGTCGTTTTGCTTTGAGTGCCAATATAGAACGAAACTTGTTGGCAGACACCACAGTGACTTTAAGACAACTGAAAACGGTCTTTATAGTTGTTTTTGCAATATGACGCACGGGATTATAATATCGCAATTATGTGCGCACATTCATATTCTCCATTGTTTAAAGGCAGAAGGGAGTTTTAAAATAACATAGGAAATTTTATCGCACGTTAGTGCTAAATTTAGCTCTTGCGTTAGCCCACGGTGCGGAAGAGAGTTTTAGAATGACGTTTTTTTCGCCGCAACGCAGAATCCAAGCATTTCAAGTTACAACGCCACCAAGATAAAATTTAAAAAAATACTTCGCATAAAAAATTTTATATATTGGAAGAAAAAAAGACGTCCTTGATCCAGAGTTGCATTTTAAACTTGTCTAAATATGAAAATACGACGCCAGCGGTAACGGTCATGACCGCTCGCATCCCATCGGTGAGAGAGGTTTCGTATCCGCTCGACGAGAGAGGTCTCTCTGCCGGGTAGACTTTGCACGTCGCAAGCTGGAGGTTGCTGGCAATCGTTGCCCACCTAGATGTATCTTCCAGAAGCTTTGTGGCGTGTACCTACCGTAGCAGTGCACTGTTGTCCCATGATGAAAACCGAAGTCGGGAGGACGCTGCTAACGTCGCGCTCACGAGTCCCTCGTGAAATTTGGTATCATCGGCTCGACGTCGGTGGACTGAACGTCGAATTGTTGGTTTGGGGTGTTACATACGGGACAAAGGGTGCACCTCCTACACCCCTATTTCTGAGTGTGTAGGAACAAATATCGAGTGTACACATGGTACGCGTTGAACTATCTGATAAAGAGCGATGTGGACGTAGGCGTCTGAAAACCGAAAGTATCGTTGAACGTCGGTGATTCTATAACGTTTTACGCATACAACACAATTGCCTAGAAATTCCACATAAACTTTTTTTTTTAATTCGACAGCATTCCTTTTGACGAGACAGGTCCTTTATGCCCTATTGGGATAGTGTTATCCGAATTCTGAGCCTATTCTGTGTGTTCGTAAACTGTCCCAGTTAATTTTTTTTTTAAGCGAGGCATAGCTTGTGTTTTTCAGTCGTATTTCTTTGTTTAATTAGAACCATTATGGATCTCTCACATATATTGTAATATTTTTACCTTTGTATACCATAATTATACTTATAATCAAATGTCCGAGGGCAGTTAAAGGCATGAACACTCGCTAAAAGCACGAATCACTGGGATGTCACTAACCATGAAGGTTTTTTGGATAATATAACACATACAGGAACATGACGTTACGTTTTAGACGCTGTTTGATTGGTAACCGGCCAGTAGCACCGACTAACACTTTGAAGGTTTTACGTGCCAAATACGCGAATGACATCTGGGTCGCCTTAGTGGAGATATGAGGATTAGTTTGGACCAGCTCGTGATTTTTCGCCATGCTACCAAAATCTAGGTTACACGGTGCTCTCTCCATAAAGAAACTTCTTCCGATTGCGGGCACTTTGGTCTGGATTGGAACCCACCAGCTGAGGATCTGCAGGCCCGTCCTAAGGGAAATTATAGTACGGGGCTCCCGTGTTTTTAAACACTAATTTCTTTTTCAGCACTGAAAAATGCTACCGCATATTTGGAATTAAAAAAATACTCTGTAATAAAAACCCCGAATTTGAAGAAAAAACTAATTGCCAAAAGCAGGGAAACCTAGCCATAACAGTACTTCTTGTTGCCATGGGCAGCTGACACCCTTCACGGCAGTGTGGTTGATTTATTGATCGCCGGATCGAGCACCGTGGCAGCCACCATCTTGTACATCCTCCTGCACTGCGCCGCCAACCCTGACGAGATTCAAGCCAGGATCCACGAAGAGATCGACGCGCTGGTCGAGTCCTGCCGTAGCCCGAAGTGGGAAGACCATAACGGCATGCCCTACACCATGGCCGTCATTTGGGAAATGTATCGCTGGAAGACCGTCAGCACGCTAAACCTGCCCAGAGAGTAAGATGACCTCGTTTCCCAGTTAGTGTAGGTGTTTGGACCAAAAGTTTGATTTCCTCTGAAAATTTAGGGGCCCAAAACCCAAAAAAAAAGCCAAGCTAACTTGACATTGTTTGACCACAATTTGTGGCTATTTTGGCCCCACATTTTAAAACAAGAGCAAGCTAAGGCTTAACTGCCTCGTCATTCGGTAGTTAGCTGGCTTCTTTGAGTTTCAGTTCTAGAGAAAATGTCCGAATTAGGGTTCCCAAGTAGCACAGTGCTTTGGGCCAAAATGTAGATGTTCTCTTGAATTTTAAGGCCTTAAGGGCCCATAGAAGCCATGGTATAAACTTAGTTGGCATTCTTTAACAAAATGCGTGGCTATTTTGGCCCTACATTGCAAAGCAAGTTCAGGGTTAGGCCCAGCTTTCTGGTTATTCGGTTTTCAGCAGACGTTGGGGGCCTCAATTTCAGAGGAAATGACAGAATTAGGCTTCTCAAGAAGAACAGTTTTTTTAGCCAAAATTTAGATTTTCTCTGGCAGTTTAGGAGCTCAACGGCCCCAAAAAGCCAATGTACAACCTAAGCTGACATGTTTTGGCCAACCTCTGTGGTTATTTTGGCGATAAATTGCCACACAAATGCAGGATTAGGCTTAACTGCCCGGTTTTTCGGTTTTCAGTTGACTTCTTTGAGCGTCAGTTTTAATGGAAGGGCCCGAATTAGGTTTCCCAAGTACCGCAGTTATTAGGGCCAACATGACAATTTTCTTTAGAACTTTAGAGCCTAAAGGGCCCAAAAAAGCCAAAGTATATTACCTAACCTGATAATTCTTGGTACAGAGTGTGTGGCTACTTTGGCCCTAAAAAGCAAAAACAGTCCAGTGTTAGGTTTAACTGCTGCTTGTTCGGTTGTCAGTTGGCCTCTTTGAGCATTAGTCCAGAGGAAATGCCCGAATAAGGCTTCACAATTAGCACACCGCTTTGGGCCAGAAGTTGGTATTTGCTCGATATTTTAAGAGACTGAAAGTCTTAAAATGCCAAGGTACACTTTGTGCAAGTTCTTTTGCACCTTGAACACCTCCTGCGTTTGTTTATCCGCCAGATGCATATACGTGGTTGTCTCCCCCGATCTCTACCAATTACAAAGCGTGCTTGGCTGAGATCGTCATCTGGCGTTCCCTAAGCGTTTTCCAAGTTGCACTTTGATTGATGGACCAAAGTCAGATTTTGGAACACTTGCTCGCCGCATAACGCAACTTGATTTTCTTTGGCCAATCTGGCTATTTTGGCTCTAAATTGCCTAACATAGTAGCCCCTGGCCTACTATGTTCAATTCTATCCCTTTATCCCAATTACGAAATTAGTTTCTGGACATCAACATTTCCCTTAAACCTAATAATCGAAGAAATGTTAATTGTTCTAGGGTCGCGGAAGACGTCGTCCTGAACGGATACCTAATCCCCAAGGGAACCATCGTCGTAGCCAACAACTGGGCGACGCACAACGATCCCAGGTACTGGAAGAATCCCGAGCGGTTCGACCCGTCCCGGTTCCTGACGCCCGACGAATCCCAACTCCTTCCGAGCCCGGAATACCTGATGCCCTTCTCAATCGGTGCGTGCCCAGGGATGTGTACATCACAAGAACTACGCGGAGGGCAAGTTGGTCTGCTTCTTGCACAGGGCTTGCGGTGACGTCAGAACGCCGAATTCTGATCGGCTCCGGTTGGAAGGAGAGTGGGTAGGCCTAAAGACAGCATTCAGGCCTACCCACTGCTCTTTCAATCAGAGCCAATCGCAGTTCGGCGTTCTGACGTCGCTGCAACCCCTGTGCAAGGAGCAGAAGAACTTGCGATCCGCATAGCCTCTGACAGCGGAACAAATGCATGGTGTGCTTTTTTATGTTGAGGCTGCTTGCGTCGTCATTCGTGCATTGCTATTCTTATCGCCCAATGCCACAATTTCAATGGCTTCAGGGATAAGGCACAAACGGGGCTCTTTCTGAGGTGCCTCGCCGCAGACTATTTCATTTCGACGTTTCTTTTATGAACCCTATATTCCACTGATTTAATTGAGCCGAACCTCGTTTTCTCGCTTAATATTTGGTCGTAGCCGAACCAGCCTACCTTGCTTCTCCGTCCACACACTCTTAACCTCGTTCCACTTAGGTTCTGGTCATAACCGGAACGTCTCTTTGCGAAGAAACGTTCCCCTTAAGGAGGAGGAACAGTGTTCCACATTCTTCGTAGTTTATACAGAACAGCGTTTCATATATTTGTAGATATTTCGTAGTTTATACGCAGCAGTATTTCAGATAATTTATTACTCTAAATAATAAATATAAAAAACAATCTCTAGAAGTTTTGTCTAGAACAGAATGGCGCTTAAGTGAAACAGGGTAAGTGGAACGCCGTGTAAATGGAACCACACAGAACATAGTTGTCCAGATAAAGAATCGACGAATGAAGTGAAGAAAATTGGCGTTCCACATATACACGCCGACCCAAATACAAATTTGACCCGTTTCACAAAGAATGCGTGGAACGTTAATTTAACTGAAACCTATCGGGGAAATATGATTATGTAGTTCGACGCTGTTCTGCCGGGAGGCGTTGCGAAGACGACTATTTTTCTCCCGAAGCGTCGTGAAGTCGACAGAACGCTCGCAGCAAGCGTCCGTCTTACATGATAGGATGGACGAATGGATGGATGGTATTGACCGTACTTACTCTATAGGACGGTAGCTTGAGCCATCTATCCAGCGAGCATTGAATATTACCGCATTCAACGTAAATAAAACTGCGCAAAAAAACGCAAGCGGAAGTATACTCCGTTTCACTGTAGTCCGAACCCAGCCTACGTTACGACACGATAAAGCCAATCGAGAGTTCCAAAAGCGCATCGTCATAGGCTGTTTAAAGTCTCCCGTAAGTTGAGGGGTGTTCCTACAAGAAGGTTGGGGGGGGGGGGGAGTGTCTGACGAGATGTATTAGATACACATAAAATAAACCCCACTGCTGACTCTGCCCACGCTGCACCTGCAACCCTCAAATTGCTAATACCCAATTAAATGTTACATCCCTGAATACAAAGCTATTTTATTTCAAGATATGATTTTTATTTCACTAATGCTGGGGCTCTGGAGTAGGGTATCAGACCATCCTTTAAAATCAGTGGGGGTCCGAGACCCCTGAGACCCCCAGACTTTAAGCCCTGGTCATAGGGTTCATCGCCCTCGCCCGTTTCGTATCGCCGACGAAACCAATCACGCACAGCGACCTTGAGCTTTTTTGAGCAAGTGATTGGGTCAGCCAGTGATAGCGACGCGCTAAGGCGATTAGCCGCGTGACGAAGCGCTTTTGGGGCTGTTTGATTGGCTTCGCAGTTTCGTAGCGTCGGCAGCGGTCGAACTTAAAGTGACACGGACTCCAACTTAACTCTCTGACGTCACGCCACTGCGGTGGCGCTGCTGTCCACACTGCGCATGCGCAGATGTTTTGCCTCGGGCGAATCTGGTTTCTGACGGACGCGGGCTTGTTTGTAAACAGTGTCTGTAAGGTTGGGTGACGCCACGGAGTGTTTCGTTTTGCTTATTTTGTTAGCGGCCGCCCGTCCGCCGCTGGAGCGCCTTTAGGCGAGGCATGTTGGTCGGCCCCCACCCCCGGGGCGGTCACTGGGAGCGGGGAGTGTTTTCTTTTTATTTGTATTATGCGGAGGCGTCTGCCACTCGGCGAATTCTCCACAGCCGGTCGGGTTTCGACCGTAGGGTCCGCTGTGATTCCGCGAAGACGGCGACCACCATCGATGTTACGGGGCTCTCCCTCGGGTTCGTTAGGGGCTTGCGCGCCTCGGTGCGAGGCAGGCTGGGCAGCCCCCGGGTGGTCGCTGTGCGCGAGAAGTGTTATCTTTTTGTTTGTTTACGAAGGCGGCTGCTGCTCGGCGCACCCCCCGTGGCCGATCGGGCCTCATTCACACAGCCGTCGTTTCTCCCGCCCCGTCACCGTCGCAAGGGGCGTTCCCGTCAGGGGAGAGGATTTTCGGCCCGGTTTTCGTCGAAAGCTGTGCCGCGCCGGGTGCCTCTTTATTTTGTAATTTAAGTTGAATAAATAAGCAATCCGATCCAATCCAATCCTGCCGTCGCGGCCTCCGTCGATTCGCGTGCGCGGACTGTTCGGACACCCTGCTGTCGCGTCCCGCCCCGGCGTGCTCCCGTGACGGTGACGGGACGGGAGAGGTGCCGGCTGTGTGAATGAGGCCTTCAAGGGCTCTCTGTGGCGCCACGAGGACGGCGACGACGACCACTGTCGGAGTTACGGGGCTGTCACCTCGGGTCCGTTGGGAACTTGACGAATGTGCCTGTATGCGCCCTGTCGGTCATTGGACGGGTGGCAGCACGTGACTCCGAGGGGTTTCAAACCTTTTTGGCCGATCTCTTCCCGAGGGCGAGAAGGACCGAGCTTTTAAAAGCTCGTGACGGGGCGGGAAGGGGCGATTTTTGCTTGCTTTGGAACGACTGTAAAGAAGTTCGACGGAGATGCAAACTTTCCCAACTTGTACATAAAATTGTACATAGTTTGTAATGTAAATAAATGTCTTGAAATCGGAACCCCCAAAAGCCTCCATCATCCACCAAACTACCAAGCCGCCAGCCAAGAACAACGACGAAAGTTTACTGTGTCGTTAGAAGTATAATGCCTGGAACACGACTGCGGGTGGTGCGTTCACTGCGTTTTATAAAGTAGTCCCTCGATTTCAGCCTCATGACGTCATAGAAGGGCCATGTTGTCGTGGCCGTGAACCTGGCGTTGCCGCAACAGCGGTGGTGCACCCGGTAGACGCCTGTTACGCTGCAGCTGCGCTCTTCAGCTCGGCAGTTGGCGGAAGCTTCGGGAATCGGGAGTTGGGACGCCACGACGGCGACGGCGACACTCGCGTTCCCTCCGTGCTTTTTCCCGGAACTTCTACACCTGACCGCCGGAATCGCGATGTCCGAGACCATGACGCCCCCGGCCTTCGTGACGTCGTCCGTTGTCAATTCGGGAAACCATTTTCGGTGGACTGCGCGGAATACGATCGCTAAACTCCCAGTCGGAAATGCATTCCAGGCACCGTGAAGACAGACACAAACACAGCGCTGTCAACTTTTGTTCGAGTTTGTATGGAGTTTCTATTTGTCTTCGCAGGCCTTTTTGCGTTGTCTTATTTATTTTGATCAAGCGCCGACTTGCCTGGTTCCGCATCTTAGCAATCGGGAGTTTTTTAATTGGGGACCCCAGCGTTATAAGGGGCCACAAAAGAATAGAGGCTCCACCACTACGTGCGCGCCGAACCCGAGTCAGGCTTTGGGTTGGTGTTCGCCCCCTAACGCAGAATTCGCGAGGCCCTTAAGGAAAAATGAAAGCCGTTTACAACTCCCTGTAACTGCCGAATCAGAGCGCAGCTCTTGAGGAGGAGGGGAAGGCACGGGGGGGGGTTACGTGACCTCGGGGGGGGGGGGGGAGGGGGATTTTTCCCCGCTAAATTTAGCGGGCAAAATTTCCGGCTAGATTTAGCGGGAAAAGTTTTTCGCTAAATTTAGCGGGGAAAATTTCCCGCTAAATTTAGCGGGGAAAATTTTCGCTAAATTTAGCAGGGAAAGTTTTCCGCTAAATTTAGCGGGGAAAATTTTCCGCTAAATTTAGCGGGGAAAATTTTCCGCTAGATATAGCAGGAAAAAGTTTCCGCTAGATTTCGCGGGGAAAATTTTCCGCTAGATTTAGCGGGGTAAATTTTCCGCTTATTTAGCGGGGAAAATTTTCCGCTAAATTTAGCGGGGAAATTTACCCATCATGCACCGCGCGGTTACGCCGACGGGGACGGCGACGGCGACGCCGACGCCGACGGCGACAGCGACGCCGACGGCGACGCCGCTCAAGCTGGAAACGGGCGCCTAAAGCGCGAAGCATATGCACGACGAAACCGTCCGATCCGACGTCCGATCAGGCGATACGACGGTCGGAGGCGAGGGTTTTCAAAGCTCTTCGGTGCTACGAAAACCCTCGCCCCCTAAGGTCATTCCGGCAGTCCGCACGTCGGATCGGACGGTTTCGTCGTACATCTGTTTCGCGCTTAAGAGCTGCGCTTTAAAACAAACATGGAGGTGCCTGCATAGCTCAATACAGAACAAAACCGTTATGGTCGCTGCACTATGAGGCACGTTCATCGGTAATGAATACCGCAACAGGCTTTCGCTTTGCCTTACCTCGCGTAAAGCAAAGAGCTTAAACCATGGTACTGCGCATCTTTTCCGGATCGTCTTGCGATTCCGGCCGCTCATAAAACCGAATGGATGCGGTAACTGTTGACACGACAGCGCCTCGCGAAGGAAATCAACGAAAGCGCAATGATATGTTTAAAGCGTATCGTGATTCTGACTTAACTCTGCACATCTCAACACTTAATGATTAGCAAAAAATAAAATAAAAAGAAAAGTACGCGTTGATTCGGTTTTACCTTACCCAGTATTTGGGGCACAAGCGATGATGACATGCTTGGGAGTCGCCATCTGCAACTCTTAAGCGAACAAGCGGCTATTAGCGGCGACATGTTTCGGTGGCGCCCTCTTACGGCTTCCGTTCGTGACGTCATGACCAGAATTTTTCTCACCACGACGTCACGAGTTGTAACTTATCGTCAGTTTCGAACAACTTCGATGGTATGTGCAAAAATAACAATGGAAGCTCGGAGGAATCGCATGAAACGATTTTAGACAACATTTCACTGACTGTACATGTTTATGGTGTTAAAAGAAAACTAGCACGCGGGATTACGAAAGCTAAATCATAATTTTTGGCACTGAAGTTTGGAAGAAAAAAAAGCTGACTCTCTTCCTCGAATTCTCGCAACGAAGATAAGTATATGAATGGGTGGTATAATAAATTGGTTGTGGCAAAACGTTCTGTAATTGGGCGGTAGCTTGCGCCACCTATCAAAGTAATCACAACATCCACAGTGTCGGAGTCTTCTTTTCTTTTTTCGAGCATTATACTCAAACAGTTTAAGCTGCCCTTTAGCCAGCTTTGGCACATCAGTAGCCATGGTGTTGAAAGCAAAAGCGTCGCGGACCACCGAGTCCTGCGAAGCAATCAGCGTTCATGGAAACCTCAGTGGGCGCCGTCGCTTTGACTTCCTTGCGTCGAAACGTCGACACAAAAACGTTGTTTCGACGCAACGCGACGTTTGACTGACGCGGCTCCCTCGTTCGACTGGGAGAATTTCCGTGTCGGGAAGAAGCCATACTTTACGTCACGGCCACGGGATTTCACACCTTGGCGGCCGAGTCTGGTCGAGTCGAGGAGAAAAGCAGACGTGAGTTATTCTTGCTGTTGTTACTGTTGTTTTTGTGTGTGTGTGTGTGCGCAATACTGCAGGCAATAAAACGAAAACGGATTGTTATTGCGGGTACCATGAACATTGAAGATTAATTGGGGTGTTCAATCGAAAAAAAGGCTGTAAAATAATTTCGTGTTCCCTTTAAGCCAACATCGTCACAGTTGAAACACCGACATTGCGCTGATTTCCGTCCATAAAAGAAAAATTAATTTCGCTAAAGATGCATCAGTGAGCGTTTGGCTAATCGTGAATTGCTACCACAGCGACGCTTTTGTCCACAAACGTTGCGTATGGAGATTATGGAAGCCAGCTCGCTCGGGCGTTGTCCCTCGTTGTTATTACGCGTAAATGCACTGATCGGTCGCAAAATCGGTGCTTAAGGGGATACTCACACCCCAGGAAATGTTTTAAAGAGCCTGACGGGGTCACACAAGTCACAAAATTAGACTCGTCCGGTACTCATTGCATGTAATCACATTACTTGTAATCGACTACTACTTAGAGTAATTTTGTAATTATTTGATTACTTTTACTAGGTAATAATCACTAGAGTAATCTGACTACGTTTGGAAATACGGGAATACCTTGTATCCGTTACTACCCCCCACCCTTCCTAATGGCGCCCTGCGTTCCCTCAAGTGTCCTGCCAAGGATTTCTCGAAGGAACCCTCCGACAGGTGTACAGTTAGGCTTACCGAAATTGATGGATCAAGAAGATAAGTATTTCGTGGCTTGGTGGTTTTAATGCAACAATGGACATTACGAAAGACAAGTTTTGAACTCGCCACGAAAATCCGCCGTTACAAAATCCGCAGTAATCGGAAAAGTAAGGGCCACTTTTTAAAGTAAAGTTAAATTACGTTCCTTCTTCGCTTATCGAGCAATCTAATTGAATACTTTTTAATCGAGAGTAATTGTAACTTCAACAATTACTTTCTTCGAATAACGTGCATAAGACTGCACTGAATAAAACTTGCCAGGAGAAACAAAGCAGACAAACAAATGGCTGCCTCTGACATTTCCCGTAGACGGTCAAGCGTGTAGACCTTCTTTCGTTTAGCCTCGTCCCCCAGCCACGTTGTTATCGAGTATGCTGTATGACAAGAAAAGCCAGGCATTGCAACCAGGATAAAGTAATATAATATAGGAAAACCAAAAACAACAATGAGAGATAGTCGCGACCAAATGTGAACTCCTCCCAGTATTTGACCAACTACATGCTGTATAAATATCCACACAACCCCAATTATCCTCCCAGTAGTGTCACTAGTTAGGCGAGATACAAAACGATGTCTTCCCGCATATCGGAAGTTCCGCTATTTAGGATGTTGGCTCCCGCTTAGAAGAAGTGTATAGCACTTAGAACGCACGTCCGCCAGAAATCACCTTAGTCATACGCATAAAGTTTAATATTAGGCAGAATTGGGAGTTAAGAGGTTGTTCTTTTAGCGCAGCATACGGTGTTTTTGCGCTAAATTTAGGGGAGGGTATTCACGTGACACTGATCCCGCGATCACGCCACGTGAACGTTGCTCATGTCGTGGTGTTACGTGACTCTGTAATGTCAAGGTGTCAGGTGATACTATGACATCAAGTTGCATAGTCCCGTGACAATTTGACGTCAAATTATGTGGTCACGTGATATTTACTCCGAGTTACGTGCTCACGTGACACTGTGACTTCGAGTTATGTGGTCACATATAACCGTGACGTCACGTCGCACGCCAACTAACACCTGCCGCCAACCATGTGACAACACGTTCCATAGTGTCACCAATCACGTGATCGTCATACGCCCGCGTTATCATGTTTTCGTTACAACCACGGTGCGATGAACGTCTCCTCGTCTAGTGTGTTTAGCGCCATATAGCGCCCATATGTCAAAGGTGGTGCCGAAGTGTCAAGAAATGGCGTCAAATGAAGCCACCTTGTCAGGCTGAGCGAACGCGTGTGTCGCTCTCGTCGCGGCGTCCCCACTCTCGGCTGCCGAAGCTTCCGTGGTCTGCCACGCTGTAGAGCGACCTGCAGCAGAACAGGCGTCGGCCACATCCAGCATCGCTGCTGCGACGCCGCCAGGATTGCGTCCGGCGACAACACGATACTTCGATGACGTCATGAGGGGGAAATCGAGAGGCCACTATTAAGACGCGATCCACACACCAGTCGCGGACACCTTCCAGGCAACATAGTTACACCTCTCGGTGACGCTTAGAACCGGGGTCACACTGTAAATACCTGATACAAATGACACCATGCAAGCACTGTCCGAGGCGGGTCGTAAAAATGGTCTGCAAATATATGTTTGAAGCGTACAAATATGTGAAGCAAACGTACTTCAAACGTGCTTTAGGACTGACCGCCGATTATTTTGTCATTGTTTTTGTTTGAACACCGCGTCTTTTTTATGATGTATGAGCCGTTTGACTCCGGCCTTAGACTTAGAAACCGGACCATTACAGCATTCTGCTTCGAAAAATGCTGTTTTTTGTCTCCCCTGTCAGGGAGGCGGATGTGTCCCGGAAAGGCCCTGGCCACCGTCGAAATCTTCCTCGGCGTGACCACGCTGCTGCAGAAATTCTTCGTTGTGGCCGAAGGAGGTGCGAGCTACTGCGTAGCCACGGATCCGTTTGCGAAACTTTTTGGCACAGGGACTGTGCTTCCTGTCTCGTGTTCCGGGGTGACGATTTTAAGTTTTCTTAATAAAGAGCCACTGACAACACCAATTTTGATATTTCGTATTGTATAAAACGCCTCAGGATGGATGTAATACAAGGTAAGCATAAAATATTTTCGTCGTTATAAGAACTTACCTTAAACACAATCGATGATGAAAACGTTCAAGTGGTGGCGTTAAATAGGCCGACTCATCGAATCTCAAATGCATAATATTTGAAACTCGACACGGACACTAAGGGCTAGCTCCTAAGCCCCTGTCACACTGCTTATAAGTTTCACGTAGTACAAAGCAAAACAATGTTCGCTCTAGACATGAAGACAGAATTATCTGCGGGAAACTAACTTCTATAAATTTCATCCTTAAAACGTCTCGTGAATAAAACCGAGTTGGCCCAGAAGTCGCCACCATTAGAGGGTTTTGTTAGATCAAAGGAAGCATCTACCGTAGTTTCCGGATCATATTTCGCGAACTGAGTGCCTCAAAAATATTACATTTTAACGCACTGCGGGCTATTTGCAGGTGCGGACCATGCAAACATTTGTGTTTTTCAGATGGTTCTTTATTGCAAGACGTGACAGATTTTATGAATAACATGTTATGTTAATGATAATTTTTGCATGATCCAAGCTTTTCGAGCTGATAAAGCAGGCATTTGTCAAGGCGTGCTGTGTATGAGATCTTTTACGTGCGGACTATGCGCAAGATGTGGGCTATTTAAGCAAAACATTTTTTTTTCAAGTGACATGAGCACTTGCGGTTTGTACACCAGGTGCGGACGAGAGCACAGAAATTAAGGTACAAGCTATTTAGTTTCTGAGCAGTAATCAATTCTCCATTACTACGTGTGCTGTCTCACCTCTGGACATCAATATACAATATACCCCGATGGCATAATACTTTTTTTCCACATTTTTCAGAGTAATGCCTACATACGCCAAGAAGGCTCATGCATGAGACGCGGAAGTTAAGGTACGAGGGGGAAAAGGGCCTTTAAATGACAACAATGTCTGAATCCTCAACCCAATCTCAGATTCTAAAACAAAAGTGCAATGTTTAGTAACATGTTTTTATTGTTCCCAGTATTCGCTGCGACCAAAGCACGAAAACGGGTGCACATATACCCGCGTATTCTAAAGCTTTGGTGGACGTACATAGCCGCAGTCATGCTGCTCGTACATCATTTAAAAGAGACGGTGTTTACTGAAGACACGACGACCGAATTACCTGTGTACAATCCTCAAGCCCGCTCGCAGCATGTTTCCTTTGTGCATTTGTGTGCTTCGTTCGGGTCTGCAGACAGCTTTATGTGCGACCAATAGTGATTTTTAGGCAGCCGTTTTTGAACATACGATACGGTACGATGGGCCCTCCGGTGCAAACTGCGCATGCGCAGTTCGTACCGGAGGGCCTATCGTACCGTATCGGATGAGCAAGAACGGTTCCCTAAAACTTTCTAATGTTACAGGACCGTCATCCAAGGAAGGAACACGCCTCACGGAGCATCTATAGACTGTCTCTTGTATGATGCGTTATCGGCGCAACCGGGCCTTATCGATTTGTATCAACACTAAATTGATCTGCTCTGATATAGTACCGTGAGATAGAAATGCGCACCACCTACCCTTGTAAGATCGAGACCGTTGTTGGTTTTCGGAAGCATTAATAGACCCTTTTCGAAAGTCACGTGACGGTTACTAGAAGGTCGTGACCCCTGCACAGTGGCGGAACAACTGACAGGGTAGAACTTGCAAGTCATTCCATAAGATAGCGAACGTCGGAGAGCGGCCAACGCTGGGAGCCGACGAACCATGTTCAAACAGCGTCGAAAGTGGGACGTCACTGCGCTCATCACCTTTTTCTGTGGGTCTGTTTTTCTTCTACTCCAACCAAATCCATAATGTGTGCTGCGACGTGGCGGATTTAGTCCGCCATTGTGCAGGGATTCCAGAGCTGCCAACAGAGGGCAGTATTTCGAAACGGGTCCATTACGGCGCCTTCTCGGGACACAGGTCAGATTCCAGTAGTCCGTCCCGAGTCTCGAGCCACCCGACGACGATGATAATGACGATAAAGATTAGCTACGTTGAGCCAGTCCGCTACAATCAGCGTGGCGTTCTCCTGAACGCGACATAAAAACGATAACTTGATTTACCTCGATACTACGTATAAGGAAGGTATACCTTATTTGTGGATTTCTCTAATCCCCGACTTTTTAAATAAGTATCCTATTATCTTAGATGCCCTACACTGTTCTATTTCAGGGCTACGATTTCAATATGTAATAAAGAAAATGTTTCCTCCTGGAAGGCTGACGCCAGTGCATTGCAGAAATTGAGAGGATAACTCGTTATTTTAATACCGTAAAATGAAAACTCTTCCCGATTTGGCCCTTTAAATTTGGTTTTCTAATATATGCGTGTTTTGCTTTCTGGCTTATGTTGTTTAGTATAAAATAGGTAAACTCTTTTTTGTGTTCTGGCGTAAATGTCCTCCTTGAAAAGTTTTCAGACATGGAACCATTCCTATTTGTGGCACTTGACAAACAAGTTGAACAAATATGCCTGGCAAAATTTGTCATGTCTATAGCATATTCTGAGTTACGTCTAGAGATATACAGAAATGAAAAGGGTGAGTTAGAAAGGAAACATGTTTTGAACACAGGTTTATTGAAGAACACTGTTGCATTTATGTTGCGACAACCACAAATTGATCAAAGCAATCTGTCTGAGGATCTAGATAGTACTCCTTTTTATGTAGAATATTTTTAACCCAACAAAAAAGGAAGAACATAAGAATTTCAAGTACAAAGAAAAATATCATAGTCATTAGCTTTCTTGCTTGCAATTGTAATTACACTCTGTCTCTGTAGTGTTTGCTCTTGCTTTCTAGGTCCTTTGACTCAATCAATGAGTAAAAAATGTCAGCTTGTTTCTCAACACAGGGTAATATGGTAAACCACATATTGCACAGCATTCAGAGAAACATACATATGCATATAAACAAGACAAAAAATAATTGCCCTTACACATGCACATGACAGAAGGCATGTGCATGTGAAACTCCTAGCCACCATGAAGGGCACAACAAGTATTTCCATCATAATAAAAGGCAATCAGTTGCATGAACATTTCTGGCAGCAATAAGTTGCTTTGAACTGCTAGGGACATTTTATATATCTGTTGTGGGAAATCAAGAAAAATGCAGCACTGCTACTAATGCAGGGACCTGCATGCTGCAGCATTTACCACATTTAAACTGGCCATGCTTGTAGGGCCATCAAAGTATATATAAACTTGAACTTCGTTGAGGTGTGGTAACATTTATTTAATCGTTATGCCCAATTTTTTTTTACCTGCGATTTGCGACTCCATCACAATTTCTGAACGTAACCAATGTAAACCAATCCTGGAATATATTGCAGACACACAAGACATACATTTCTCAAGGCATTCTGTGTTTGGTTCAAAACAATTTTTCAAATATCATGGCATAGACACGCCAGGCTTTTTCTATTCTGGAGAAGCGCTGCATTTCCTAGTAACATGCCTGTGCTGCCACATGCTAATCCAAGGTTCTTATATTCCAAGTTTGAATGAACTCATACCTGCCAATGGTTAAGAGCACCAAAAGTAAATCATCTTCAAAAAGACTTTTCCTGCAGTAACAAAAACAGATGTGTCGGAATATGTGATACTGCCTTACACTCCTTTTGTGTTGAAGGATTACCGGAGAAGAACCTGGAAGTTTCACTGTCATATACAAGAAGCATGGCAGTTTGCCAGGTTAGAGCTCAGTGTACTGGGAAGTCAGTTTGAAAATTATGTACAATGTCAATGGTAGAAAATAATGAAATAAATTATGTTCAAAAAGACTCGTTTTCCAAACAATGAAATTGAATATGTCAAAAGACATTACACAGAACTCCTGCAGTGTAATAGAGGAAGCAAAACAAAAATCAAATGTGCAAGTTCCACTAACATAGAAAGAACTATGGCAGTTTGTCGGGTCATCTCAGGTCACTGGAAAGTCAGTTTGGAAAATATATAGTACATTGTCAGTAGTAGCTTCTAAATAAATCATCATGAAATCAAGGATGGCCTTATAGTATTAAAAATACCGTGTAAAATATGTTACACAGTCAAGTACTCCTCCAGTGTTGCAGGAGCGACAGAAAAGAACATCGAAGTTTGACTCTCGTACAAACAGGTGTGGCAGTTCGTCAGGATTACGCCTACCTTGTACATGATGGGCAACTGCTGAAGAAACAACTTTTGATTTTTTTTTTGAAATCAAGAAAAGCGAATTTAGTGGCCACGGGTTTTAGTTGAGCAAGTTGGTACATACTGTAATGAGGTCAGCTGAACACAGAAAACAAGAACACGAAGGGAAGGACAGGACATTCACACCGCTGACTAGCAACTAACTTTTACTTTTTCCTCATCCCAGCCTAGGTTTTTCTTCTTCGTCCTACGGCACATTAAACACGTGTAAAAACAACCATTTGGCCGACCACTCAACGGGGTGTGGCAAACCGCAAAAATTGGCGTTCTTTTTCGTGAACTGTAATTGACGAGGTGCTCACGCAATCTTCTCCTTTTTCTTCAATGGCCAAGGCCTCCAGTATTTCACGCGCGAAGGAGTTCTTGTTTTTATGGAGGACGGTTATGCTGGTGAGCTCTGCGTCACATCCACAGGTCCGGCAATGCGCTGACAAGTGTCCCGCTGATGTAGTTTGCACCGACGCTGCGTGCTCCCGTGCTCTATCGTTTATACATCGGCCAGTTTGGCCGATGTAGCTCTTCCCGCAGGAGAGGGGAATATGATAGACGACCCCGGTTTCGCATTGGGCATAGCGTGTTCTATGGGCTGTGTCACATATCGGCTGTTGATCACGTCCTTTGTTCACCCTGCGGCACATGGCGTACGCTTTGTTCGGTGCCGAACAAACAACCTGAATGTCTTGCCTGCCTGCGATCTTTTTTAGTCTGTGGGTCACTCCATGGATGTAGGGCACAACCGCGATTTTGCATCGCGTTGGTGGTTTCGCCGCTTTCTCGCCGCTTGCTGCTCTCTGCTTGAGTTTCTTGGAGAGGCTCTCACATACGCTTCCTAAAAGAGCGCTCGGGTAACCCGAATCGCGTAGTCGA
>JAZHYW010021355.1:0-25299 GCA_037355805.1 Ixodes ricinus
GCCAGTCTGCCCGTCGGGCCGTGGCGAGCGGCGGCGACCTCAATTTCAGCAGTCCCCGTATGCACGTGCGCGCCATTTCCCTGGTTCTTTTTTGCGGTTTTTTAAGACCATCGGAGCCTTGATAGGTCGAAGTGTTTAGAGCATATTATAGAGTTGTCATTTGGACACCAGTTTGAGTTGTCTTCACCACTTGTGGGGTCGCTCTATAATAATCGCCGCCCGATCGGTCTGTGCTTCGCTTGTCTCCCAGGAAGTGACACAACACAACGAGAAGGCAGCGAATGGGTTTACTGTACTTCCCGGTTACCCGTCTTCGAGAGCCGACAGTCCGGACCCGCCGACCCTAGTTGTCGCCCGTCGTTCATAGCTCGCAGTCGGAGTCCGTGTCCACGCCTGCGGATCGTCCTTCCCACGCCAGCGCTGCGTAGGCTAGGCTAGCTGTTCCGGGCTATCACAGCCAGAGTCTCGCTGCTGAACCACTCCTGGATCGTCATGGCCTAGGCCGGTATGGCCAGGGCTCGCCGTTTCCGCCGATCCTGATCCGAACCTCGCTGGTGAAATGCTCAGGGGATCGCCATGGGCCAGACCAGCCAGAACGGCTCTATCGTTCCTGCCCGGCCCCAGCCTCGTGCAGCACGCTCTTCCTCTTTCCTCGCCGGCTGGCACCGCTCGCGCCTCGCTCGACCGTCCTCTTCTTCTCCCGACGCCCCCACGACACTAGAATAAAATGTGGATAATTAGAACCAAACTCTGCATGCTGTACACAAGCCTGGTGTAAAAAGGCGACAGGCAACAAGGTGTACGTGTGAGAAGAATATTTACGCTTCGCATGAGCTTTTTCTAAAGAAAAACTTTTCCATTCTGTTTTCTTAAACGTAAACCTTTCGGTTTACGTTTAAGGACATTTGTTCCTTTCATTCATCCTGTTTTCTGCACGCCGTCACATTTGTTACCAGACTTAGCATTAAATTTGGTAGCCGAAGCAAACAAAAATTTGTTCTACGAAAATCCACTATTTGAAAACTCGCAGGTTTGGAAGGTTTTGGTTGCGACCGCGCGTGCCGAACGGCGCGCGCAGTCGCAACAAAATGCACGCCTACAACTACGAGTGCCGGAACGGGCCGACGGGCATCTCGCTTGAAAACCTGATCGCCTGATTCTCGACGTCACAGCGAAGCAACAATCGGCCCGATTTTTCCTACCGTATTTCTCTATGTGGCTGTCTCAGAGACTCGTAAAACAACTTGTATAAATATGTTATTTTGCCGAGTAGTTTGCAAAACGAGTTTGTCAGACCACTTTCCAAACCTGCACATCTATTTTCGTTCACTTCAACAATTAATGTAAAATTCACTTACTTGATGCGTCGCACTGCAGTAATCCACTTCTGTCGCCGTGTCGCTTCCCAAGATCTTGAAGGGAAGCGGTATAGTTTGACGCTTGAGTCACCTTCGCGACTGTGGCAGTCTTTCACGCAGCAGTAGCGACGTTTATTTTTGGGGGAAACTCTAGGAGTAGGCGAGATGTCACAGGAACCCGGTGATGTCATAGAGACGTGAAGTTGAGACTTACTTTTACGAAAAACGGTTCCAAAAAGGCTCACGCCGATCCGAAATGCCACGTTCACACAAGGTTTCTAAATGCGCCCGCCCGCAGCCTGCTTACACTGAGAAGTAGATGACGGCGGCGCGCGACGCCGCAACGTCGCGGCGCCTGCCCCACGGCCACGCCGGGTTGCCGGCGCGCCGGCTGGACGCGACTCCGAGGCGCCAATTGCCCGGGCTTCTCGGGCTTCGTGCATGACGCTGTGCTCCCCTTGCCCGTTGTTTACTCATGTTGCGTTTTTACGTTATTATGGTTGAATGCATAGGTACTCAGAGTGAGGTAAGAATTTCTTGTAAAACAATTTAAAGAATATATTTGGTAACCAACTTTTGACAATTCAATTCTAAAACACTTCTTATCGCTTGAAGGCCTCATGACACATATCGCGATGATTCAAGCCCGTAATGAAATTTTACAATGGTGTAGCAGAGGGCAAGATTGATCAGCGGGTCGTTGAAGTGCGCTACTGCGTTGATTGAATACTTGTTAACCGAGCGACAGAGAGTCTGTCTCGAACCGATGGTTGCAGAAACGCCGCGGGTTTGATAATTATGTAGCATAAATTATAATATTTCTTGTGAATGTGCGACTAAATGACTAGAGAAACCGCTTGTCATAATTTCCGCGAGTTATGCAAAAAAATACCACTCAACTTCAACTTCCCGAATGTGCTGCTAATTTCCGGGAACTAAATGCGCGAAATAATGCTAAATATTGCATTTAAAAACACCGCCCAGTTCAATTTTGATATGGGCGGACATTGTGACCGCGTGAGGTGTTGCGGTCGCAAAGCTGTGACACTTCATGTCGTGCAAACACGCACGCTTAAAGGGACCATGAAGACACCTTCGATATTTTATTTTACAATTGGAATAGGCTTCAGGCAATGTTGACAAAGTCATAACCTGTACTGACGCTTGTGTGCCGATGAGCACTGTTGAATATTATATAAAGAGGATTACGCTTCAAGCGAGAGGTCGAGCACGTAGAATCGGTCAGCTGCACTAATGGCAAAGAAGACGACGTAGACGATAGATCTCCTCCAGCTCCGACTCTACAAGTTACAACTATGTACATACCTCGGTCATCGACTCTTAAGGACTGCTGAAACCGACAGGTTAACCTCTACGTCACTACCTTTTTCGGAACACTTGCTAGACGAGAATGCAAAACGTCAGTTTTGGTATTTCGCGTGCATTACTGGGCACAAAATAAGCCTCACATGATTCTATAAAAAAATGAGCGGTATACTAGGCCACCACTGCGTCGAGAAACACCCCTTTTAGAAAAAGTTTGGAACGATTCAGCATCTCGCGAGCTTCGAGTGTGCACGCAGCCAAAAGCACGACAGAAAGCAACAATTACGTCCGGCCGTCCGGCTGCCGAGCGCCGAGCCTCAGCTTCATAGGGCACGCTCCTTACGTAAACAAATATCCGCTAGATAGAGCGAGCACGCGCCCAAACGGCCAAACGTATCCAAAAGGCCGCCACGCCGCACGCACCACTCCAGCAACGTAAGCGCACAGCGCACTGCGTACAAAGAGTGAGGAGCATTTGCGCTTGCGCCACCTGCGCCCTGTCCGTAGCGGACACCGTAGTGCGCTGCGAACACGCGAAGAACGCGAGACGTCAAGAAGCCAACGCCGCGTCGATAAAAAGAGAGAAAGAGAAATGTCGTCTAGACGTCCGAGTAAAAAAAAAAAAAGAGTGTCGACGAAATGTAGCAAGCTCTAGCTGTCGAGCATCGAATGTCGAAGAAACGATCTGAGGATGACACATCGATGAAACAAATGTCGAAGAAACATCGCAGTGTCGATGAAACGATCTGTCTATGAAACCTTGTTCGATGAACTGATTGCCCATTATAGAACTGCGCGCCAAGAATGACGCGGCTTGCCACATGAAAGGTGGCGCGCCCTACGTGATCGAGAGCGCGACAAAGAGACCCACGGGACGACCACAAACCCCCAAACCACTCCCAACCCAACCAAGCAAAGCCATGCCAAACCAATCCAAACGAAACCAATTCAAGGACGGCTGCATGTATCAATATAATAAATGCTGACAGTATTTTATAAAGGCCAAGCGGACTGAAAAACAATGCCGGCCGATGATACCTTAAACCGCAGCCTACTCCGGCAAGCACGGTCGATCAACAAAAGCAGAAGCAACTCGAGTGAGAAGGAAAACTCGGCCTCCGCGGCCCCTGCTCATAGAATAGCATACGACTGACGGACACCACTGCCAACAGGGATTATGGTGAGATGTCAAACCAGAGGTACGTCACGTGAACCCACCCTACCTATATTACCGCCCTCCCAAAGCAGAAAAAAGTTTGGTCGATGCATATGTTTACTATATAATATATATGTGTGCTGCATAAACTTCCGTAGAAGTACGTGCGGATGGCACAAAAAAAGAAACGGGGGTGATATATGTAGTAATCGTTTATTTGTGCACAAATGAGCGAGGTATGCACAGCGAGGCAATGCTCTAATCACTGCGACGTTGTCTGTGTAACCTGTCGGAAGGCGCGTTTGTGTTTTACCGCCGCCCTTGTCAGCAAGCGAAAGTTCAACACACCCACTTTCGTCAGCTTGCATTTAGCTTCTTTCGTAATTAATCCAGGTTAACGAAATTTGGTAGAAATGTGCGGAGCATAAACATAAACATAGTACATTTCTTTCAAATTGGATAAGCGGTTCAGAAATTCACTGTTTTGGGGTAGTTTCTCCGCCGCACGACTCACGCGAAGACAAACCAACGGCTTGCGAGAAACAAAAGAAAAACAAACAAAGAAAGCAACCTGTAAGCGTGATGACCTGAGAGTGTGAGGACCTGTGGAGTGTGATGAGCGTGAGGACCTGTGTGAGTGTGAGGACCGTGAGGAGGACTGTGAGTGTGAGGACCTGTGAGTGTGAGGACCGTGAGGACCTGTGAGTGTGATGAGAATGATGACCTGTGAGTGTGAGGACCGTGAGGAGCTGTGAGTGTGAGTGCCGTGAGGACCGTGATGACCTGTCGGTGTGAGGACCGTGAGGACCTGTGAGTGTGAGTGCCGTGAGGACCGTGATGACCTGTGAGTGTGAGGACCGTGAGGACCTGTGAGTGTGATGACCTGTGAGTCTGATGATTCGTGATGACCTGTGAGCGTGATGACCGTGATGATCTGTGAGCGTGACGACCGTGATGATGACGGCGAGTGAGTTTTGGTTTTGTGTTGAACCGTGAGGGTGAGTCCGGGTGATGACCCTATTTTGAATAAATCGTGATCGTGAGTGGGCGTGAGTTCTGATTGCGGAAAAAATGGTGATCGTGAGTTTGAGTGAGGACAGCTTAAATGCCGACCCGTGTCACACTTCGACCATGGCGACCACGGACCGCACGGACTGAGACCGCTGAGACTTCGACAGCGCTGATGTTTGATGCCGCCAAGATGCCGCTTGCTCGCCACGCTCGCTAGGCCGTTCGGCGCCGCATAGAGTGTCGTGTCAAAAACGACATGATGAACACTGTTCGACAAATTTATCAGATAAAATTGCATTTCTTTTAAAAATATATCTCATCGTTTCGGAACGGGGTTCGCATGTCGCATTTCCGTTTTGTCGCGCCACCACGCGGCGTGAACGCACGCCGGAGCCAGCGAGGTAGGTCGGAGTCAACTTTGGTGGCTCACCACAGCCGCGTTCTGCGTACTACAGGTTTGTTGTCGTCACGAAACGATCTTTCAAAGAACTCACCAAGTACACCTTATAATATTTATTTCCATAAATCATACATTTTAGACTAATTTATTGTTTCAAGTACCGTTATTTAAGAGCCATTCGTGTGCTGTAGATATCAAAACGACAAAGAATTTAGATTCTGTTGTTCGGTTCCAGCATCCCTTTAACGCGGCCGTCTTTGTTTATTTAAGCGCGGTTCCTCTCGTGTCGCGAAACGAGACGGCTGCAGAGGTGTTAAAACCAGTAATATTGTTTCTTTAAAAAACCCATTGAAATACTTGTGAAGCGTATTAAAATATTTTTTATCTTTTTTAAATAATTGCTTTTATTTCCATCAAAGATGGGGAGATCGAGGAAAAAAGGTGCTATAGAGCAGCTTGACGTGTCCTCGACCCCCTACAAACAATAATAAAGCAAAACTTTTTTTTAGTGTACAGAAGGAGCAAAATCGAGTCATTGATGCAGAAATGCAGAAACATGGAAGCTCACGAGAGAAACATGGAAGCCTCACAAGGTAATCACACTAGGTCAGTGGTGACCTACAAACTTGCAGGGCAGTCACAGACACACAAAAAAATCATCATAACAAAAAAACACTAAGAGAACTCTAAATGCCAAGAAATTTGCAACGTCCATTTTCTAAAAGAGTCCTATAACATCTAAAAAGGAGCTTTAAAGAGCATAAATATAAAAAGTCATGAAAAATTCTAAAAATTCACTATAAAATGCGTGGCATGTCTAAAAACACAGGTATAAAAAGAATACCAAAGCCAGCGCCGAACAAGACAAATAAAGAAAGCCACCCAAAACTGAAACTAAATTATACTGGCACTGAACAGTACAATCAAACAATAGATTCTTAGCAATATTCAGCAGCAGTGTACTGCACTTAAACACTGCACTGCCTATATGATTCATCAAACTTATGAAGAATATAATTATTTAATTTTAGTTAATTAGCTGTAATGATCTACATTTGCTTTGTTCAGGGTGTTGAATTAAGAGATGTGGTCTATTCCCGGAGACATTTCAAATAATGTATTAAGTACGAGTAATATTTACTCCGCCTCTCCATGTTTATGCGACAAAGGATTGCAGTCACCGGCCAAGTCGGATTCGAAAATACAGACGCATATATATAGAGATAGTGCGAATTTGGCGTACGTAGAGAGGCGTGGGGGCGCGTTGGTGCTGCGTTGTGCTGCTGTGTTGGGCTGGTGTTGTGCTGTCCGTGTATTGTGCGTGTTCAGTGACGTACGTGTTTCCACCGTGTAGCGTTAAGAAGTCGGGGGAGCTTAAAAACAAAAACAAGCGCTTCTCCGTTTTTTTTTTGTTGCCGTTTTGAGCGTTATCTGGTGGCAGCTTTATTAATTACACGAGGGGTGAAAGTTTCCTCCGTTGAGAGAAAAAAGGTGACAATTTTCCTCCCTTCTAGGGGACGAACTTTTTCTCCACAAGCAAAAATAGATGGCAACTTTCCTCCTTCTTACGGGAGAAAAGTTCCTCCCCGTTTCGTAGGAGGAAATTTCCTCCCTGATGTGGCAACATATGGGACACGCGAGTTCCTCCTTTAAGGGAGGAAGTACTACTCCCTTTTTTTAGAGTGCATGCCTTGTGCTGCACGTCGACGTACATGGAGATCATGTCGGCGATGATCTTGTTTAGGTGTTCGGTCAGCCCATTAGTCTGAGGATGGTACGCTGTGGTTCGCTGGTGCTTGGTGTGGCTAAGACGGAGGATCTCCTGCATCAAGTGGGCCATGAACGATGATCCACGGTGTGTAATGAGGACTTCGGTGGCGCCGTGCCGGAGGACAATAGACTCGATAAAAAAACCTCGTGACTTCAACAGCCGCACCTGATGGAAGCGCTTTAGTCTCGGCGTACCGTGCGAGATAATCTATTGCGACGACTATCCATCGGTTTCTGCGTCGATGGTGGAATTGTCCATAATCTATTGCGACGACTATCCATCGGTTTCCTTGCGTCGATGGTGGGAATTGTCCAAGTAAATCTATTCCGATTTGCTGAAATGAGGCAGAAGGCGGCGCTATAGGCTGAAGAAGTCCTGCCGGTCTCGTAGGTGGTTTCTTCCGTTGTTGACACTCGTAGCAAGATCGCGTGTAGTAGTGGATTGTATTCGCAAGCTTGGGCCAGTAGTACTTTTCGCGTACCCTGGCAAGAGTCCTGCTGTAGCCAAGGTGTCCCGCCGTCGGGTCATCGTGGCAGACATGAAATATTTCTTCTCTAAGACTGGAAGGGATCACCAACAGCCACGCCGTGTTGTTGTCACTGAAGTTCTGCTTGCAGAGCTTACCCTGTCGGATGGAGAAGGGTTTGCAGTGTTCGTACGAAAACGCGGGGAACGGCGCTTCCTTGTCACTCTAAGTGCTCGATGAGTGCTCTCAGTTCAGGGTCGTCTCGTTGGAGTGCTGCCATGCCGCTGACATTCAGGGCGCCGAGGAAACACTCATCGTCGCCGCCTTTGACGCAGGCAGGACCGGGCTCGACTGGGGCGCTTGACAGGCAGTCGGCGTCATTGTGCTTCCGGCCGGACTTGTACACCACGGTCATGTCGAACTCCTGCAGCCGTAGGCTCCACCAGACGAGGCGTCCGGGGGTCCTTCAGATTCGCGAGCCAGCAGAGTGAGTGGTGGTCTTTGACCACGTGAAAAGGGCTTCCATACAAATACGGGCGAAACTTTGTTATTGCCCAGACGAAAGCAAGGCACTCCTTTTCAGTCGTTGAGTAGTTCCTCTCCACGTTCGACAGCGTCCGACTTGCGTATGCGGTGACTCGCTCTGCCCCGTCCTGCATTTGGACCAGTACCGCACCCAGCCCGGTGTTACTGGCGTCGGTGTGGATCTCTGTGTCGGCGAACTGGTCGAAACAACCAAGAATTGGGGGCGTCGAGAGTCTTCGTTTGAGCTCCTTGAATGACCGCTGGTGTTGTTCTGTCCACTCGAACTTTATGGTGCCCTTCGTAAGGTGCGTCAGCAATGTGGACAGCTTGGCGAAGTCTCGAACAAAGCGCCTCTAGTAGGCACGAAGTCCGAGAAACCTTCTCACGGCCTTCGTGTCAGACGGCGGAGTAAAGGCAGCTATGGCGCGGGTCTTCTCGGGGTCAGGGAGAACGTCCTTGTCGTTCACGACGTGACCAAGGAATTTTAGTTCCCTATATGCGAACCGACACTTTGTTGGCTTGAGTGACAGGCCGGTGGTCTTGATGGCTTGAAACACGGCTCGAGGTCGTCTCAGATGCTCGTCGAAATCTCGTGCAAATACAACGACATCGTCCAAGTAGACGAGGCAGCTCTGCCATTTCAGACCTGCCAGCACGATGTCTATGACACGCTAAAGGTGGCTGGTTCTGTACAGAGTCCGAACAGCATCGCTTTGAACTCGTACAGTCCGTCGGGAGTGACGAAGGCAGTTTTCTCGCAGTCGCGTTCGTTGACTTCAATCTGCCAGTAGCCACACTTCAGGTCCATCGACGAAGACTACCCAGAGTGGCGCAGTCTGTCAGCGTATCGTCGATGCGGGGGAACGGATAGACGTCCTTCTTAGTCACATCGTTAAGTCGACGATAATCTACGCATAACCTCAAGGTTCCTTCCTTCTTTACAAGGGCGACTGGGGACGCCCACGGACGCCTTAAGGGTCATTGAGCATTTAGTGGACTTGATCTTGAATAACCCTCCTCGAATAACCCTCTGTACGGCGACTGGTGGACAGGCAGCGCGTCGTCGTCAGTAACAATGCGATGCTTTGCCATTGGTGTTCGGCGAACCTTCGACGACGTGGCAAAACAGTCACTGTATTCGACGAGGAGATCAACCAGCTGCCGGCGCTTAGGAGCCGGGAGCTCGGGGTCGATGTCGAGCTGCGGCGGCGACGTCCCGAAAGAAAAGTCCATCAATGTAACCCTGTTTGGCAGTCAATGTTTTCTAGTGGACCACTGACTGTGCCTGACTGTACGTCACGCATGTCTGATAGGCCAACAAGTTACTCTGACCGACAGTCAAACTCCAGTCAGACCCCGCTTGTCGGCTTTCTGATGGTTTCCTGGTGGCAGTCGGCCACTGCGAAATGCCATCAAGATTTCTTGGTGGCGATTCTGATTGTACATCGATTGTCTCTGACTGTACGTCAAAAGCTTTGACGTGCAGACAGATGTACGGTCAAAGGACGTAAAGTTCGTTCGGATACCACTATTTCGTCAAATCTATGAAAATGAAAAATAATCTATGCACGAGAAAACGATTTCGGGACCTGAGCCCATAAAACCGCTGATGTTGGAGATATGACACGCAACCAACCGACAACCCTGATCAGAAGCCCGCCGAAACGCCGAACACGCCACTTTCGCTTCGCCCATAGAGGCTTCGCCGAGCTTTCATGAACGATCGCTCTCGACTCGTTTTGTTTTCCCGCTTGCTCCAACCTGTCGATCCTGCTCCGGGCTCTACAATGTCTTATGTTTTAGTAGAATTTCTACTCAACAAGACCCAGCCTGTCGTGAGTTCCGACGATGTAAGGGACTTTAGCCGTGTAGTTGAAGACGACAAGGTGTATCAGGTCTACTGGGCCGGAGACGCGCGAACAAAAGGATCGTTCTACGACGCGAAAGCACTCTACATGGCAGGTGAGTAGAACTGAAGTACGGCGATTGATGTACGAGTGCTTTGCATAAAATGCTGAAGGCTTGACTGCAAATGCAGCTGAAGCATTTCATTCTTTAGGGCGATGCGCTCATTGTCGGAATCTCGCGCTGCAATACTAAAATGCTCCTGACTCGGTCCGAGAGGTTTTGGGCTAGAAAGTTTATGCCTTTCTATCTGGCATGGGCTATTTGCCTCACCGCTGTGTCGCACCTCATTATTATTGTTTCATGAAGAGTGCAGACAAAAAAGCATCCGCGAGCGTAGTTCAGATATGTCTGCTGCTCGCGTTCGTCCGTGGAAGCCAGAGCTGTCTGTCGTAGCATGCATGCTTGCTCTCTAGCTTCAACGGAGTCACATAGGTTTTGTGAATTAGTGTATACGGTCGTCCCGAGAGGTTCAGACATCGAGGGCGTTCCTTTGAAACTTGCTTACGGTGCACGTGGTCCCATTTGTAAACAAATGTCCCTTTTGCCTGGAAAACGCAAATTTCAAAAGGGGGACAAAACAAAGGACGGGTACACACTTTTTCCGATTTTTGATGCCATGAATTACATTCATTTTAAGGATTTCTGAACCGTTTCACAGCCATGCAAGATGGCCATCTCGGCTTGTGAATCGTTTCATAGCCATCTAAGATTGCCACCTCGGAATTTATATAAAGAGTAAAGCTATACGTACTCCGGGGTGCACTTCGGACGGAAATGGCTATACGCACACTGCTAAACTCGTACAAAACGAATGGTCGAATCGAGTTTTCTAAGTGATGGCATAGCGTGGGGTTAAGGCGTCCGCTTTGTACGCAAGTGGACGCAAATTCGATCCGCGGTGGACCTGCGTTTTTTTTTCTTCTTTTTTTTCGAACATTTTGTTTTGTCGAGGCATTTGGCGATATTTATGAGTGCGTATAGCCATTTCGTCTGAAATGCGCTCCGAGTGCGTATAGCTTGACTCTTATATAAATGCTGCCCTTGTTGATGAAATTCCCTTGGGAGTGGCAGTCAGACGTCATCTGATGGACCATCAGGGCACATATATTCCACCAGGGCTGCTGACGGGCAGTCAGTGTCCCAAATTACGTATCCTGATGGAATTTTCAATAGGGGTGCTCTTCTGCGAAGATGACGAGGTTTCCTCAGTGATTGCGCTGACCACAACTGGCGCCCGAAGCTACTCAACGTGGCCCACGGTGGTACTCTTCGTTAGGTGCTGCAGCTTTTCTCGAAAGTTTGTCACGAAGACAGTTGTACGTCCTTCTTGGAGATCCGTTACGCCTCGTGCGACGCCAATAGGCCGATCTCACCAGCCAGTTTAAAGGGCCGCCCACACTAGCGAGAAAACGCGCGTGGCACGCCGATCGCGGGAACAGGACAGGAGGCCTCACGCACACTTGAAGCATTCGAGCGAACGCATGATTTCACGCGCTCAACCGATTTTGCGGAACGCGTTTTCTACGCGATCGGCGCGCCGCGCGCGTTTTCTCGCTAGTGTGGGCGGCCCTTGACTCCGCCACCGCTGCCGCAATGCATTGAGGGAACTTTAGTCCTTTTGCACGTGCGACAGCCTCACTGGAGCACTGCGTGTTAAAACAATTGAAGGCACGAGCCCTCGCGTGCACGGCCGTCTGCCTCCTGAGAACTAAAGTTATGGCGGCGTCACGCATGCGCCGAACGCTTAATGAGATCGGTCTATTCCTTTTTGAGGAGCAGTTGGACGCTGCATTCCAGAAGAGCTTCACCGTGCATGGCTGCGTCGGTTATTACGGTTACGAAGACACTCGTCCGCGGCGGCAGGTTCACATGGTTGGCAATAACTCCGATCTCGGTTGACGTCGTGTTGGCCTCCACCGGCGGCAGAACAGGCTTTCGCAGCGTCGACTGGTTTGCCCCGAGGTCGATGACGGCACCATACTCGCAAGGAAAGTCCATTCCGAGGCTAACGTCCCTTGAACAGTCTTGCAGAACGACGAACTTGACAGGGCACATCTCTCCGTGAACCTCGACGCGAGCAGTGCATCTCCCGACTGGTGTGATTAGGTGCCCACTGGCGGTTCGTATTTGAGGGCCTTTCAACGGCGTTCACTTTTCGCAGGCGGCAAGAGCCTGCCACTCAAGACTGAGTAGTCTGCTCCGTTGTCCACGAGTGCCGATGCGTCGTGTTGTCGATAATTATGTTTGGCTTGTTGGACACCGTTGCAGGGGCGTCGTTGTGATGCGTAGCGTCAGGAGAGTGGGAGCGCTCCATCACTCTTGGAGGCTCTTTACTTCGGTCCCGGCGACGCAGGGGAGACAGGCTCTCTCGGCCGGGTCGTGGCGCTGGAGACGCTGAACGTCTGGGCGACGGTGAGCGGGATTCACGGCGGAGTTGAGATGCTGAGGATGGCGAACGTCGAAGGTACTCCTCGATGTCGTTAGGGCATTTGCCGTACCTCGGGCATGGGTCGTTCGGGTGGAACCCACGCAGCCCAAGTCGGTGGTAGGGGCATTCACGATAGTTATGGTTGGCTTCCCCGCAGTGGTGGCAGAGTGGGCGTCAGTCGGCCGTTCGCCACATGTCGGTCTTTCTTGACACAGATGGTTTTCGGCGTACATGCGCCAGATCTTCCTGGCGTCGGGGATACTGCGGCATCGGAGAGTCTCCTCGGGGTGGCGTAGTGGCCTGGCTGTTAGCTTCCGGCGGTCATCGGGCCATGGTGGCGTAGCTCAAAGTCGGTTCCTCTGGCGTTGTCGTGTTGACCGGAACCTCAGGTTGGAAGGCTCGGTGAACTTCCTCTCGGACGACCTTGGCGAGCGACAGTGAGGACGGGTGATCTGCAGCGGGGAGTATCTTGCGGAGTACTTCCCGGACGACTTCACGGACGATCTCCCGAAGGCTGTCGACACCGCTGGCATTCCCTTCCAGAAGGGAAGCAGCGACAGTTGGAGCTGCAGGCGCGCCGGCGATTCGGTGGTAGTGGCTTTCTCTCGCTGTCAGAGCGCGCTCGATATTGGTGGCTTCTGTTAGAAAAACCACTGACAGTCGTCGGGGGATTGCGTACCAATGCTCCAAAATTTCACCCTTCACGCCACGCATGAGAGCGCGAAGTTTCTTCTCCTCGGCGGCCTCCGGATCGGCCCGGGTACTTAGACGCAGGACATCTTCGACAAAGCTGTTTTTCTGCGACACGAGCGCCTTAAAGCTGCCGTTTTAAGACCGGCACCTGGAAAGGGTGCAGTCGGCAGCGAACCTCTGCGGGGTAACGACGGAAGCGGCAACCGGAAAGACTGGCTGCGCTTTCTGACGGCGCGCTGCCGCTCTCAAGACTCGCACTTTGCGCATCCGCTTTCTTCCGTGTCCACCGTCACAATTTTTTTTTCGCTCGCTTTTGTTTGAAGTTGACAATATAATAGGGACTGGCGTAAGCTGCCGCGAAATGTTATCTGTAGCGTGCGAGCTCCGTCACTCATCACGTTAGCTGAAGCAGACGCGCGGCATGACTTCTGACAAAGCGGCACCTTGCGTCGGTCCCGATTTTCTCGTGCGCATCGGACGGAAACGAGTAAAAAAGACACAACTGTGAGCACAAAGGGCAGCTCATTCTCGAAGCGTGAATCTTGAGAGCGGCCGCGCGCCATCAGAAGGCTCAACCAGTCGTTTCCGCTTGTGCTCCCGCGCCCCGCAGACATTTGCTGCCGACTTACATAAAGTAAGCGTTCGAACAGCTGCAAGACTAGAGTAGGCATGCCAAATTCCAAAAAGAACGACAGAAACGAAAAGAAACTTGATAGTTTACTAGGACACTTCGCAGTTCCTATAGCCTTGGTGTGCGCTGGGTGCCTTGGGTGCATGAGCGAAGGGGTTGCTGACGCACCGCGGGGCGAGGATGATCTGGTGGTGGCTCGAAGTATGGAGAGACGTCGGCGTTCGGTGAGAAGGCACTATACAGGTCCAGTATAGCATTGCTGGCGCTTACGTACGCAATACGCAATAGTGTAGCGAGCGCTAAACACTACCTCCTCGGACCGGTTTTATTTGTGCGTTCTGTAAACATTGCCGAGTGAACATGCTCGCATGGTCTTCTTGATTGAATTTGCCAGAGCAGAACAACTCCTCGTGCTTACTGCACCACCATGCTCCTCAAAGGAAATATTGAAAAAAAGAAAACGGTTTTAATCTTTTTATTTCAAATTAAGCCAAGCCGCAGCTGCCTGGTCAAGCGCGCATTTCTAGGGAAGATCGGTGGCTGAGTGGGCTAGCGCACACCAGCTCGGAGCACTTGCTGCGAGAGCTCGCGCTGCAGATCCCAGGGATCCTGGGCTCAATCCCCACCCCGGCCCGCTTCAATCTGGATGAGCATCGTACCCGCGTGCGGTCGTGTATCACTACTGCATGATGCAGGTTAAAGAACCCAGGCTAGCGGTTGTACTGCACTGGTAAATTTCTCATCTACAGCTGGGAGACAAGTCACCCGTTGAGGCAGACTAACTTCAGGCTGTATAAACTTGCACAAGCCAATTCTTTCGTTCATTTCTGCGGAGTACGGAGGCTACGACCACAAGTGCGTAGTCAAATTTGGTCACGGAGGCTCCGTCAATCGGTTCGTGGAAACATCAATGCTATCACGGGAAAGGATCCATGACATACTGATGCCCAGTGCACGATGACAAGGTGGGTGACTTTTTAGAGTCGTTCGTACGTCGTCGATGAACTGCGCGAAGATGCTTAGCGTTGAGCAGATCACAGCATTTGTTGCGGATAGAGTTTAACGTGTTCCTTCGTCGACGAACTCGTATACCACAAATCACTTGAGCCGTACAAAAGCACACCCAATAACTACTTCTTAACTCTGCCTTTCCGTCTTTTATATCTGGTCGTTTTGAAGGTTCGAAATTTCTCCGTGACCACCTAAACAATAAATAATATTACCAACATGTTGATTTACTTACATTAAAGTATTTTGAACGGCTCAGCGGATGAATCTTTTAGTAAAATAAACGCTCATGCCGTAATTATTTGAAAGCCAATGAATGAAGCCGCTTCATTCTGGTTCCAAGCCATGTGTTTGCTTGCCCGTGCGGCACGTCGTATATTGAAAAAAAAGTATATGAATGTATTTATGTGATGTTTATTGGACACGTTGCAAATTCTCATATGAAAGTCATATAAGTTATTATTTAAATCACATATGAACTTGTATGCTGCATATCAGTTGGCATATGTTGCATATGAGTTCTCATATGCCATATATCAGTTTTTAGTATTTCATATCCGTTTCATATGTCACATATCGGTTTTTCGATAATTCATATTAGTTTCGTGTGTCGCATATCAGTTTCTGGACATTTCTTATCAGTTCTTATATAGATTCATATAATTTTTTCAGTATGGTTTCGCACCATACATGCCAGAAATGCAATACAGCGCGTATTTCTTATTACCGTATCCCAGGCACTATTTTGTGGTAAAACATAAATAAATAAAAATTGAGGTCGACAAATTACTGTAAAGCTAGCGCCCGAGTTCTCGAGCAGCAATTCTTCCAGGCACACTTTTATATTTCTCTATTTTTCTCTTTTTTAAACGTTTTTCTTGTCTTTAGTCTGCCGAGGCCATGTTTCAGATTTGTCAAGTAGACACTGCGATACCTTGAATAAACCATTGTCATCATTTTCTCCCTTGAATTACGAACACTTAATTTTGAAACCGTACAAGTCTAGAAATATATTGAAATAAAAACGATAATTTTAATTTACGATAAGGAAAGAGGGACGTTCAGACGAACAGATAACAAGCTTTCGACTTTCAACAGAACGTTTACTGGTTTGACTTCGCCTCCCGAAGCTCGTCCCGTCGAGCGTCGGGAGGCCAAGTGAAACCAGTAAACGCTCTGTTGAAAGTCGAAAGCCTGTCTTGTCTGTTTGTCTTAAATGTCCCTCTTTCCTTACTGTAAATTAGAAGGCAACACGCTCAACCTTCTACATATAATTTTAAATACATTTTATTACTGAGTTAAGAATAAAGTTTACAAATGTTATCTTGATACAAATTGAAATAGACGACCTAAAAATATATATCAAGGATACAAACGGGAAAAATTTGTACTGCAATACAACCCTGCTTGTAGTTACTGAACATCGCAACATAAAGAACTAAAGAGGTAAACGTTTTTATAAATGATAGATTCAGATGAAGGGTACATAACACTGCTTTATTTATCGCAGTCGCCGTAACAAACATTTCTTGCTACTTCCCTTGTGAACCAGGGCACCATTTTTCGGTAAGGTAATTTTTCCGCTTCACCATATCCGTCTTCCATTTTTGGAGGTTTGTTTTCACGTTTGCATCGCAGGGAAGTCTGAGAAAGAAAATGCAATACTGGTATTATAACAATCAGAACACGAAATATCAGCGTTCGAACGAACTTTGTTTTGCTGGTAGTCGTTTTATTAATTGCACAGCAATTCTTGTATAATTAAATGCGTGATAAAAGATCCACCTCAAGAGAGGCACTAAAATGTACTTCTTCAAATATGATTGGCGGTACTTCGGGACTCGGTCAATTATTATCGTTACCGCAAGTGAGCAGCCGCCTTGGAGAAGAGCCTTGGACGACCCGCTTGCCCTAATTCTGAGGATGGATACGGAGCAAGCAGCCTCATCGGTGCAAGCAGCCCCTGCAATTCCATATCAACTCAGCGCGCCTGAACCACCCATGTTTCAACCAGAACAATGGATGACCTGGAAACGCCACTGGGAGATGTTTCGCTCAACGTCCGATTACATCCTGCCACAGGCGGATCAGGTAAACTCTCTTATTTGCTTGATGGAACCTGCAACAGAAGAAATCTATGCGACGCTCAATATCCCAACCCTCTGAGTCCGACAACTACGTGTCTGTCATGAAGGCTTTGAGGCTCACTTCATTCTCACGAAGAACATTATTTACGAGCGCGCGATGTTCAACGGTCGTGTTAAAAAAGACGGCGAAAATGTCGCGGACTTTATTACTGCACTCTACACATTGAGCAAGACGTGCGAGTATGACCAGCTCAGCGACTAAGCTCATTCGACACCGTACTGTCGTCGGTGTTCGCGAGTAAGCAGCTGTCCCATGAAGTTTCAATTAGAAAGCGAATAAACAATCGAAAGGGCAATACTCATTGCGAAAAGACTGAGAATTGCGTCAGCAGACAACAAGACGCCCTCAGACAAGAGGAAGCCACACCAGCTGCTCAGGGTTCAAGTCGATCACCCCAAAGGGTTCAGGAGGCAAACTACACCAGCAGAGAAGCAGAACTCATCTACCAAGGAGTAACAATCTTGCTACTGGTGAGGTGGCAACGCTGTTCACCCACGAAAGGAATGTCCAGCGTCGAAAAACAAGGGCCACAGATGCAGAGAAGCGGAGCCACTTTGCCACTGTCTGCAAAGCCAAGTCACGTTTTCTGCATCAGATCTCAGAGCCTGCCACACTACCCGAGAAGCGTGGCGAAGACTTCTGCTTTGCAGAACTGTGGTGTCCCCTGAGTAAACTTGTACCTTAGCGAGTTTTGCTCCGCGTCGGTGGGCGAAGGTGCGAATTTTCGATTGAGACTAGTGCCGACGTCTCTGCCGTAGCAGAACACATACTGTCCGAACTACAAGCAAAGGTTTGTCTTCAACAACCTGACAGGTTCTTCTGGACCAACCAAAGAACGCCTTCAGGTTCTTGGGGTGCTCCGAGCTCCCGTCACTTTCGAGGACTCCCATGTGATGGGCGTGTTCCATGTCACAAAAACGTCAACGAATCACTTCTCGGTTTGGACCTCATGGCAAGCTCTCAACATCCTCCCATGAGTAAATGAGGTGTAAACTTCACAAGCGCTTGATCCAACCAAGGAGTATGCCTCGCTTTTTAAGGGTCTGGGTGAAGCCGCTTATACGTGCGAAATAAAGCTTAAGTCTGACGCTTATCCCGTTGCCCTTTCGTCGTCTCTGTCGCATACCAAAGTACCACTTCAAAAGCACAAGAACAACACCTTCAGAACATAGAAAGTGTGGAGGGGTAATTACCGAAGTTCAAGAACCACCAGACGGTGCCCTCAGGTGGTGGCTTCGAAGAAGAATGCAGACGTCCGCATCTGCGCAGACTACACGTCACTCAATAAAAGTGTTTTAAGGGATTACCATCCAATACCGAGTGTAGAAACCACTTCGAGCAAATCTGGGACAAGCGAAAATATTTTCGCACCTCGATGACTACTCTGGTTTCTATCAAATCAAGTTGAATCAAAAGCTCAAGGTTGCTTACAACTTTCATTACCCCTTCGGCCCGGTACAATTTCAATCGCATTCCGTTCGGTATCTCACACGCACCAGAGATATTTCAGAGAGTAGCAACGTAATTGAAGGGTTAGAAGGGGTTACGTGTCATATCGACGATGTCCTGATTTGGGCCAACATACGAACTGAACACGACATTCGTCTTCGAAGAGTTCTCACAAGAGTGGAAGAAATGGGATTGACCCTAACGTAAAAATGCGTTTGGTCAAGAACAAATCCAGTTTTTGGGACACGTAATCGACAACACGGGCTATTAGGCCTGACAAGAAAAACATCCAGTACCTTAGACATGCTTCCTCCTGAGAATATGACGAACTCAAAAGGTTTCTCGGTATGGTTAACTTTATAGCAAGATTTATACCTAACCTGGCAGATGTACTTCAGCCCTGCGAGACCTTCTTCATGAGAATGTTGATTTCGTTGGGAGACGCTCACAGCAGCAAGCGTGTGAGGGTGAAATCAAGTCTGACATCTGACCGGTTCGGCCCAATACTCCCAACAAAGGCCAGAATATTATCTGCCGACGCCTCCAGCAACGCATTGGAGCGTACTCATGCAGCACCAGGAAAATGACACCATCCGTGCTGTCGCCTAGGTTTCCAAAATCCTTAACTGACACAGAAAAAAATGAAAGCCGTTTACAACTCCCTGTAACGCCGAATTAGAGCGCAGCTCTTGAGGAGGAGGGGAAGGAAGGGGGGGGTGGCGTGGCCTGGGGGTCGAGGTGACTCGAGGGGCGGGGGCGGAGAATATGTTTCCTGCTAAATTTAGCGGGGGAAATTTTCCGGTAGATTTAGCGGGAAAAGTTTTCCGCTAAATGTAGCGGGACATTGTTTCCGCTAGATTTAGCGGGGAAAATTTTACGCTAAATTTAGTGGGAAAAGTTTCCCGCTACTTAGCGGGAAAATTTTCCGCTAGATTTAGCGGGGAAAATTTTCCGCGCTAAATTTAGCGGGGAAAGTTTTCTGCTAGATTCAGCCGGGGAAATTTTCCGCTAGATTTAGCGGGAAAATTTTCCCTGAACCCTAGCGGGGAAAATTTCCGCTAAATTTAGCGAGGAAATTTACCCATCATGCACCGCGCGGTTACGCCGACGGCGACGCTCGGCGCCGCTCTAGCCGGAAACGGGCGCCTAAGAGCTGCGCTCTAAAATGAAAGCCGCCGCACAACTCCCTGTAACGCCGAAATGGAGCACAGCCTTTGAGGGAGGGGGGAAGGCACGGAGGGGGGGGGTCACGTGACTTTGGGGTGGTCGGCGATCTAGGGGGTCACGTGACCTGGGGAGGCCAGTTGACCGGGCGGTCACGTGACCTCGGGGGCCACATGACCTCGGAGGGAGCCTCACGTGGACCTCGGGGGGGCACGCGACCTGGGCGTCACGTGACCTGGGGGCCACTTGACCTGGGGGTCAGGTGACCCCGGAGGGAGTCACGTGGTGGGGGTCCACATGACCTCGAGGGGAGGTCACGTGACCTCGGGGTCACGTGACCTGGGGGCCACGTGGCCTAGGGCGTCACATGACCTGGGGGTCACGTGACCTGGGGGTCACATGACCTGGGGGTCACATGACCTGGGGGTCACGTGACCTTGTGGTGACCTTGACGGTTACGCCGACGCCGACGGCGACGCCGACGCCGCCCAAGCCGGAAACGGTCGCCTAAAAGCTGCGCTCTCAGTGGGGATATTCACAGATCGAAAAAGGAAGCCTCCTCGCGATCAGCTGGGCTTGTGGAAAACTGAAGGACTATCTTGTTGGACTAACTTTCAACATCGAGACAGATCACAAGCCCTCTCCATCCCACTGTTCATGAGAAAGCCCGTGGATGACTGTAAACCCGGGCTTCAGCGAATGCGCCTCTCCGCATGGATGCGTTGGCGACCACAATGGAACATGTCCCGGGAAAGGAAATTGTCGTTGCCGACACAGTTTCGAGACTACCTCCAAGAATAAAGACAGTCTTTGCATCGCAGAGGACGCTGGAGCATTTGAACACGCGCTCATTCGACACTTAGAGGCTCCAGATGTTGGCTTAGAACAACTGTTGGCAGCCCAATACTGGGCGATCCCGCCATGTGTGTGCCTTACAAATGTACATTGTCGAAGGATGACCTAAAAGTAAATCACAGCACCGCCAGGAACTGCCTTTCGTAGTGGCAGTTTAAAGAGGAACTCACATTGCGCAATGGCCTTATTATGAGAAACTCCAGGTACCTTATACTCCAGGTAACTCGGTACTACAGTTCCTGCATGATGGCCACGAAGGCATTGTCAAGTATTCAAGGAGGGCCCAAGAATCGTGTTGGTGGCCTGGCGTCAGCAGATAAATTTTGGACATGGTTGAAAATGTGCAAGCTGCCTACAGCTGAGGCAGCACAGAAGCCTACCGATCATTCCAAGTTCACTCCCAGATTGTCCCTGGCAAAGGTGGCAATGGATCTCTTCTACGTCGAAGGATAGAAGTATATTCTTGTCACCTATTATTTATCTCGCTACTTCAAAGTAGTCCTCCTCAAAGATCAACGACCAGAATCAACCATTATGAAAGTAAAGTCTATATTTGCTAGACATGGCATACCTGAAACTGTCATAACAGACAATGGTCCCCAATTTCGGCCTGCGTTCGTGACATTCAGCAAAGAATGGGGCTTTTGTCACATCACATCAAGTCCTAAATATCCCCAAAGCAACGGCGCAGCAGAAGCTGTCGTAAAGATTGTGAAAATGAAGTTTAAGAAGTCAGTCGACCCGTATAGAGCACTTCTGGCATATCGCGCTACACCACTAAATTGTGGATTCAGTCCAGCAGAGCTCCTATTTAGTAGGTAGCTGCGGACCCAGGTGCCGCTATCACCACAATTGCTTCATCCAAGAGTACCTGACCTTTCCCTACTACGGGAGACTGAGCGCAAAGCAAAAGACAAGCAAGTGTTTGATTTTAACAGACGAAACGGTGTCATCAAACTATCAGAGTTTCATACGTCACAAAAGTGTGGATAACGTACTTAAAGAAACAAGGGACAGTTCTCAGGAAGGACGATGACGCTGCGCTCTTATTGGGTTGCCACTAAGGAAGGCATCGTCAGGCAAAATGTTAAGTTCCTGAATATTGATCGAAGTGCGAATATCGAAGACGACGAGATTTCTTGGGATGGTTTACTGCCTGCATGTCTGTCTGTCTCAGGGTGAAGACATTCATTGTTGCCTTGAATGTGCCAGCGCGTGACGCTCTGGCGCACTCGGTGCGTGACTTGGGCGGTAAAATGGCGTCTATGCCTTAGCCAAAGGTACGCGCTCGAGCTGAGTGACACCGGATGGCGCACGCTTCAAAATGCATAAAAAACAATTGGACGGGAAAATGGCTGAGATGTCACCACTCAAGCAAAAGCGCGCGTGTGTAAGAAGGCACTCTATGGTTTACCACATACAAGCTCAGACAGCGGACATAAAACTACCGACCCTCGAATCGTTCAACCAAAGACACAATCTGGCTACACCACACGCCCAGGAAGAGTAGTGAAACCACCGAGTCGATTTGAAGAATAAGAAAAGGAAAAAAGAAAACAAACAAACAAAGGGAGATGTTGTGGTACGAAAGTACGGTCCTGAAGACGATGAAGCAGGAGACGGAGTACGTGCGCGCTCTCGAGCTAAAAGGCCTTAGGCCTCGATGAAGACGGACCTTTTTCTGTCACCTCTCTCCGACCTGTATATAGATGTAAATAGTTGAGTAAACCCATGTAACACAACAATTTAGTTTCAGTACTCGCACCAAAACATATACTTTTATTCTTTGACTATTTTAATAAAGGTTCCGTGCCACTATTAGTGGGCTTTCACTAAATAACGCCCAGCATCAGTCTTTGACGTTCACAACCTACGAAACATGGGCTAGATTACTGCGATACCCTTTATTTTCGTGGCCCCTGTGTTTTACGAATCGGTCACCACATAGGACATAATGGCAGCCACTAAATTTCGTGACTTTCAGACGCCTGCATTGAAAGTCCTATGAATCGAAATTTTCGCGTGCCCTTAAATTTCGCGAATTTTTATTTCACAAATTTGCGGAAATGAAGGTCTCACGAACATCAGCAGTTTTACAGTAGATCTCGCAATGGCAGTCACCACAAAATTAGTAAAAATAAACGGCGTTCACTTGCTCAAGTTATAGACAGAATGAGCGGCCACATGATCTCGTGCCGATTATATGCCACCCAACGTTCATCACATGCCGTGCACTGGGGTTGGCAAGCACATCGCACGTGCTAAGTCGCAGACAGTGTTAGGGGTCGGCTGTTCACCGTCACTGCAGCGATTTGACTCGAGTCACCACCTGAATACTTGTTCACGCATCGATTGTCATGAGACCTAGCCGTGTGCTCACCATGTTGAGAAGTACTTTAACTACATTATAGTTAAAGTACCACTCCAAGGAGCTTTAGAACACTTGTACTTTACTCGAAGCACATTCTCTGAGCATGTACTGCTTACTTTCCTTAAAGTATTTAATTCTGGTACTTTCCGAGGAAAGTACAACATCCCGACTTCAAAGTAAATTCTTCAAATTTGGTCTTGTTAAATTTGTATCGCTAAATGATGCTTTGTCAACCCCGAAGCCAATTGACTTTATTCAATATTCGCTGTCGTTTCTGGAAATAACTGATGCGCTCCCGAGTATCCCTGGAGCAATGCATACCATTCAAGAAAACACTGTATAGCTAGGCAGAGGCCTCAAACTCATCCGGAGGGGGGCGGGCCAGATAGCCCTCCTCGAAAAGACGAATGCCAACGGGAAAGGGGGGAAATGAGATTTGTCATTTTAGGACAAAGAAAGAAAGGAGATAGAAATACTGTGGTGTTTCACGTTGCAAAGCATCCTACTATCCAGGTGACACCCGATAGATTTTTTAGGCAAGGAACCCGGTTGTTTCTACATTTTGTAGGCTGATCGGTTGCCTTTTTGAGCCTTAATTTGCGTATACGACTACTTTGGACCCACACCTGATGTTATAAAAAGAAAGGTAAAACACCATGCCATACCACAGTGCTGACATTCTTCAATAAAATGAGGGCAATCACATCATCATTGCCCTGTCGCACAAGAGAAAAAATAAACCTTTGTTTTCCTGGCGATTTCAATGCGAAAGCACTAGCTGTCCCATGGAGCGAATGGAGCGAAGGTGGTGTTGTCTGTAACCGTCTGTAACAGCAAAACGGAACCCGAATCTCACTGGCCAAAAGGACAGCAACTCAGATGCATCGTCACGGAAGCCGCGGAGACGGCGGGGTTTGGCGCGCCTGCGCAGTGGGGGAGCGTGATGTTCCCGCCGGAGCGCCGTGTGCAATAGGAAGAAGTGGAGCGCTTGACCGCTGCTACAATGCTTTCGCATTCCTACACGCAAGCAGTTTTAAGTATCTCCTAATTTTTTTGTAGCATTAATATAAGAAAATGATTTAATTTTGAGAGGTATTGACTTACAGATAAAAGCCCGAGCACATAGCTCCAGCTTTGACTTTGGCTGAAAAGGCTGAAAAGCCAATATTTAGACGAAGCAGTGATTCTTCAAAAACAAAATGAAACAGAACTGTGCAAAATGCGTGAACAGGGTAGAGCTCTCATTTCGAGCGTAAAGGAATCGACGATATAAAACTAATATTCATGGCGCATGTGTTGCTCGAGGTATTGGGATCGGGGGCTCGCAGCCCCGATCCCACGCGTATCGTCGAAATTTCACAGCGGCAAAGGCGCTTCTTGGTCAGCAGTGTTGCCTGCAAGGATGCTAGGATAGCTCAAGTGTCAGTATATTCGTGTAAAGCCAAGCGCTTCTGGGTCACATCCCAGAGAATCGCGGGCCAAGTGTTTGAGACCCCTGGCATAGGGGAATGAAAGGGAATCTCAAAAGATTGTCTTAAGAACGTACTTGTACCTTACTTTCAAAGTACATTTTATTTATAGTACCTTATTACAGGTACATTGAACCAAGTTGTGCTCACTACTTTAATTGAAGTACATAACCTCTCATATACTTCGTTACGTTAATTCAAGTACCTTTTAGATGTACTTTAGCCAACACTGGTGTCCACACAGTGTTCGTGTTAAATCTTTGTATCTGAATATCGTTATTATAAGACACTAGGGAATGTCTAGGGAGCTGTTCTTGCTCATCCGAGGCGGTATGATGGGCCCTCCAGTGCGAACTGCACATATGCGAGTCTTCTGTGGTGGCGGATGCGCAGCGCGTACCGGAGGACCCATAATACTGTTTTGGATGTGCAAAAACGGTTCCCTAAAACTCTCTAATCCCGCGACTACGACAACGACGACGATACCCGTTACTGACGCCAATGTGTTTGGCGACGGAGAAGTTGGAAGAAAAAGTCCACGCGTAGTCGTCGAAATTTCACAGCGGCAAAGGCGCTTCTTGGTCAGTTGCATTGCCTGCAAGGATGCTAGGATAGCTCAAGTGTCAGTATGTTCGTGTAAAAAGAAAAACGTTTCAACCTAATAACCAACGCGCTCACACCTTTAGGTGTGAGCGCGTTGGTTTAGTGTAAAGACTTGAGAAAGAATGAAAACCCTAACAAAACACGAAGCACATCCACAAAACTGTACTTTCCGCACTTCGTCCTCATAATTGTCCCCTATACTAAATATTGCTATTAGTACTTGCTACTGTAGCTAGTGTTGCTAGCACGGGTAAGTACTTTTGCTTTTGATCCGGCTCTTCATTTTTATAAAAGCACGATCCCCTTTAGCACTTTTATCATTGTGTAATTTATTTTGGTATCATATTAATTATTGCAGCAAAGCAACTGGCAGGACAGGTCGTAAGTTTTAAGCAGAAATTCGCCTTCATCACCAGTCTGAACGGCGAACGGTATTGCTCCTGGCCATTGCCTCCCCATCTACTGTCCACCAGTCATCGTCGAGATGGTTGTTTGCCAAAAAAGGCAACACTCCAGAGACTTTAGGAATTGTGGCAGCAATACGTAACTGAATCACAAT